>CM055065.1:17587-75771 GCA_029204045.2 Tillandsia leiboldiana
CAAAAATTATACCGAAATATTCAATATTATATCAACCAATAATATAACTTTAAATTAAGATATGATTTATATTTTTAATAAAATATAGCAGATGTG
Organism: Tillandsia leiboldiana; assembly: GCA_029204045.2. Classification (NCBI taxonomy): domain Eukaryota; kingdom Viridiplantae; phylum Streptophyta; class Magnoliopsida; order Poales; family Bromeliaceae; genus Tillandsia; species Tillandsia leiboldiana. The sequence goes on from CM055065.1 coordinate 17,684, forward strand.
AATTTATTTTTTTCAATTCCAATTTATGAATTTAAATTTAAAAAATCAAGATTTTATATTATATGAATTAAATTCATTATATAATCTTGGCTTGAAACATGTAAACTACAGGAGAAATTTTTAAATAGATATATATGAAAATATTAAATTTAAATTTTCTATCTAATTTGGTTACTTCTAACATCCCAATTAACAAAAAAAATGCTATTAAAATGTATGCCTTAATATTTCAAAAAAAGAAAAAAAAATTATAATAAATTATTTGTTAAAAAAGTAAATTTATTTGTAGATTTATTTAAAATTTATATTATATCCGGATTTAAATGTACAAGTCGCTGCGGACATAATTATATAGTTATATTTTTTTAATATATATTATTATTTGTTACTTTTTTATGAATTCGGATGAATTCAAAATGTAAATATGCGTTTTAAAATAAATGCATCATAATTTGAATTTTCATTCAATTTAAAAATTAAAATAAATTTCCATCAATTAATTATTTTTAAAAAGTTAATTCAAATTTTATATTCAAAATAAAATTTAAAGGATTGTTGATTGTATACAGTAAACTACAGTTCATGCGTTAACATGGGTCCGATTCCTGCCCGGCCCGATTGCAGCGAGATCTTAGCCCGGTCCGATCCCGTCCCAGGTCCTGGTCCAATACCGTTCCGATTCCGGTCCAAATCCAAACAAATTCCGGTCCAAATCCGGCCGGATTTTGGTCCAATACCGGTCTGATTCGGTCCAAATCCGCCCCAGTCCGGTCCAAATCCGGTTCAATCCGGTTCGGCCCCGGCCGTGCGGGACCTAGTTATATATATAGATATATATATATATATATATATATAGATATATATATATATATATATATATATATATATATATATATATATTTGGTTTCAAAAAATATTGTCTTTAAAAAATAAATAAAAAAAATCTATTTTTTTTCTAACTATTAAAAGTATTATGGTTAAAAATAATTAAATTTTAAACCTTTTGATATTTATATACAAAAAATTAAAATTACAATTTAAAAATTATTGAGTCACATGAAATTCTAAATAAAATAAAAAATATTCTAAATAATTTTCAAAAATAAATAAATAAAATACATTTGATATTAATAAGATGATTTAAAAATAGATTTCTCAAAGCAACACTATTTTAAATTCAAATGGTAAATACAAAATAAAATTTGTATTTAATTTTGATTGATAAATTTAATATAATTTCTAATTTAATTTCAATCCACTTTAATTAAAATTTGTTAATTGTTAATTCAAATTTAATATCCTAAACTATATTTACTCACAATTTAAACTAAATTTTTAATTTAAAATTTACAAAATTTAGTTTAAATTATTAAAATAAATTTCAACTTTGAATTTCAATTGGAATAAAAAATTAAGATCTAATTAAATTAAAATTAAATAGATATTTGAAGTTTAAATTCAAATGTAAAATCAAAAATTATACGAAATATTCAATATATATCAACAATAATATAAATTTAAATTAAGATATGATTTTATATATTTTAATAGATATAGCAGATGAATTTGTTTTTTTCAATTCAAAATTTGAATTAAAATTTAAAAAATTCATGAATTTATATTATAGAATATTAAATTAAAATTATATAATCTTATATTGAACATGTAAACTACATAGTGAAATTTTTAAATAGATATATGAAATATTAAATTTTTAATTTTTCTATCTAAATTTTTGTTACTTTCTAACATCCCAATTAACAAAAAATGCTATTAAAATGCATTGCAATAATATCGAAATAAAAATCATAATAAAATTTATTTTTAAAAAGTAAATTTATTTGCTATATTTATTATAAAATTTATATTATATCCGGATTTAATTTACAAGTTCGTTGCGGACAATAATTATATAGTTCTATTTTTTTAATATATATAATTATTTGTTATTTTTTTTTTGAATTCGGATAAATTCAAATGTAAATATGCGTTTTAAAATAAATGCATCATAATTTGAACTCCCATTCAATTTAAAAATTAAAATTAAATTTCCATTCAATTTAACTATTTTTTAAAAGTTTAATTCAAATTTTATATTCAAAATAAAATTTAAAGTATAGTTGATTGTTATACACTAACTACAGTTTCATGCGCCTACATGGGTCCGATTCCTGCCCGGCCCGATTGCAGCGAGATCTTAGCCCGGTCCGATCCCGTCCCAGGTCCTGGTCCAATACCGTTCCAATTCCGGTCCAAATACAAACAAATCCCGGTCCAGATGCGGCCCGATTTTGGTCCAATACCGGTCCGATACCGGTCCGACTCCGGCCCCAGTCCGGTCCAAATCCGGTCCCAATCCCGGTTCGGCCCTGGCCCGTGCTGGCCTATTATATATATATATATATACTATATAATATATATATATATATATATATATATATATATATATATATATATATATATATATATATATTTGGTTTCAAAAATTTTTGTCTTTACAAATATAGAAAAATTCTATTTTTTTTCTAACTATTAAAAGTTACTATGGTTAAAAATAATTAAAATTTTAAAACTTTTGATTATTTATATACAAAAAATTAAAATTTACAATTTAAAAATTATTGAGTCACATGAAATTCGAAATAAAATAAAAAATATTCTAAATAATTTTCAAAAATAAATAAATAAAAATTACGTTTAATTAATAAGATGATTTAAAAATAGATTTCTCAAATCAACACTATTTTAAATTCAAATGGTAAATACAAAATTAAATTTGTATTTTAATTTTGATTGATAAATTTAAATATAATTTCTAATTTAATTTCAATCCACTTTAATTAAAATTTGTTAATTGTTAATTCAAATTTAATATCCTAAACTATATTTAACTCACAATTTAAACTAAAATTTTAATTTAAAATTTACAAAATTTAGTTTAAATTATTAAAAAAAAATTCAACTTTGAATTTCAATTGGAATAAAAATTTAAGATCTAATTAAATTAAAATTAAATAGATATTTGAAATTTAAATTCAAATGTAAATTCAAAAATTATACCGAAATATTCAATATATATCAACAATAATATAAATTTAAATTAAGATATGATTTATATATTTTAATAAAATATAGCAGATGAATTTGTTTTTTTCAATTCAAATTTATAAATTTAAATTTAAAAAAATTCATAAATTTTATATTATATGAATTAAATTAAAATTATATAATCTTGTATTGAACATGTAAACTACATAGTGAAATTTTTAAATAGATATATGAAATATTAAATTTTTAATTTTCTATCTAAATTTTTGTTACTTTCTAACATCCCAATTAACAAAAAAATGCTATTAAAATGCATTGCAATAATATCGAAAAAAAAAAAAACATTATAAAATTTATTTTTTAAAAAGTAAATTTATTTGCTATATTTTATTATAAAATTTATATTAGATATGGATTTAAATTTACAAGTTCGTTGCGGACAATAATTATATAGTTCTATTTTTTTTAATATATATTAATTATTTTGTTATTTTTTTTTTGAATTCGGATGAATTCAAAATGTAAATATGCGTTTTAAAATAAATGCATCATAATTTGAATTCCCATTCAATTTAAAAATTAAAATTAAATTTTCATTCAATTTAATTATTTTTTGAAAAGTTTAATTCAAATTTTATATTCAAAATAAAATTTAAAGGATTGTTGATTGTTATACAGTAAACTACAGTTTCATGTGCCTACATGGGTCTGATTCCTGCCCGGCCCGATTGCAGCAAGATCTTAGCCCGGTCTGATCCCGTCCCAAGTCCTGGTCCAATACCGTTCCGATTCCGGTCCAAATCCAAACAAATTCCGGTCCAAATCCGGCCCGATTTTGGTCCAATACCGGTCCGATTCCGGTCCAAATCCGCCCCAGTCCGGTCCAAATCCGGTCCAATCCCGATTCGGCCCGGGCCCGTGCTGGCCTATTATATATATATATATATATATATATATATATATATATATATATATATATATATATATATATATATATATATATATATATATATACATTTTTGGTTTCAAAAATTGATGTCTTTAAAAATATAAAATAATTCTATTTTTTTTCTATTAAAAAGTTATTATGGTTAAAAATAATTAAAATTTTTAAACTTTTGATTATTTATAAATAAAAAATTAAAATTTACAATTTAAAAATTATTGAGTCACATGAAATTCTAAATAAAATAAAAAATATTCTAAATAATTTTCAAAAATAAATAAATAAAAATTACGTTTGATTAATAAGATGATTTAAAAATAGATTTCTCAAAGCAACACTATTTTAAATTCAAATGGTAAATACAAAATAAAATTTGTATTTTAATTTTGATTGATAAATTTAAATATAATTTCTAATTTAATTTCAATCCACTTTAATTAAAATTTGTTAATTGTTAATTCAAATTTAATATCCTAAACTATATTTAACTCACAATTTAAACTAAAATTTTAATTTAAAATTTACAAAATTTAGTTTAAATTATTAAAAATAAATTTCAACTTTGAATTTCAATTGGAATAAAAATTTAAGATCTAATTAAATTAAACTTAAATGGATATTTGAAATTTAAATTCAAATGTAAATTCAAAAATTATACCGAAATATTCAATATATATCAACAATAATATAAATTTAAATTAAGATATGATTTATATATTTTAATAAAATATAGCAGATGAATTTTTTTTTTCAATTCAAATTTATGAATTTAAATTTTAAAAAAATTCATGAATTTTATATTATATGAATTAAATTAAAATTATATAATCTTGTATTGATCATGTAAACTACATAGTGAAATTTTTAAATAGATATATAAAATATTAAATTTTAAATTTTCTATCTAAATTTTTGTTACTTTCTAACATCCCAATTAACAAAAAAATGCTATTAAAATGCATTGCAATAATATCGAAAAAAAAAATCATAATAAAATTTATTTTTTAAAAAGTAAATTTATTTGCCATATTTTATTATAAAATTTATATTATATCCGGATTTAAATTTACAAGTTCGTTGCGGACAATAATTATATAGTTCTATTTTTTTAATATATATTAATTATTTTGTTATTTTTTTTTGAATTCGGATGAATTCAAAATGTAAATATGCGTTTTAAAATAAATGCATCATAATTTGAATTCCCATTCAATTTAAAAATTAAAATTAAATTTCCATTCAATTTAATTATTTTTAAAAAAGTTTAATTCAAATTTTATATTCAAAATAAAATTTAAAGGATAGTTGATTGTTATACATTAAACTACAGTTTCATGCGCCTACATGGGTCCGATTCCTGCCCGGCCCGATTGTAGCGAGATCTTAGCCCGGTCCGATCCCGTCCCAGGTCCTGGTCCAATACCGTTCCGATTCCGGTACAAATCCCGGTCCAGATGCGGCCCGATTTTGGTCCAATACCGGTCCGATACCGGTCCGAATCCGGCCCCAGTCCGGTCCAAATCTGGTCCAATCCCGATTCGGCCCTGGCCGTGCTGGCCTATTTTATATATATATATATATATATATATATATATATATATATATATATATATATATATATATATATATATATATATATATATATATTTGGTTTCAAAAATTTTTGTCTTTAAAAATATAAAGAGTTTTGGCCTAATTTTCGGCTCGGCCCAATTTTTTTTCGGTCCAGAATTGACTGTGCTGTTCTGGCCTAGTTTATGCCCGGAGTACAATTTAACATTTATATGAGTATGGTCACTCTCCAGTGAGCTCACCTCCCTTCATAATGTTTCTTAATTCCCACTAAAATAATTATTTTGTGGGTTGTTTGGAATAAGTGGGCTTTCATTTTCCCCGGCCAGCTTAGATCTCGGCCCGCTCCGACCCCGGCTCGGACCGAAATTCCTTCATTGTTCGATTCCGGTCCAATCCCGGTCCAAATTCGGTCCGATTTCGGTCCAATCCCGGTTCAATTGATTAAATGCCCCAGGTAGCCTTATTTTTAAAAAATATTCTCAATCTAGCCTTCTTTTTAAAAAATTTCTCAATCTAGCTTTATTTATATAGATTAGAGAAAAAATAATAATTAATAAGGCTAGATTGATACTCTTAAGTAAAACATAAATATTATTAATTATTATTTTTTTTCTAATCTATACAAATAAGGTTAGATTGAAAATATTTTTCTTCATTAAAGCTATTTGGGCATTGTCTTTCAATCACGATCCAATCCCGATTCGGCCCGGCTTAGTATATTTTTATTTTTGGTTTTAAAATTTTTTATTTTAAAAGATATAAAATAATTTGAAATTTTTTTTCTAACTACTATTAAAAAATTATTATAGTTAAAAATAATCAAGATTTTAAAATTTTAAATTATTTATATACAAAAAGTTAAAAATTGTAATTTAAAAACTTTCGAGTCACGTGAAAATCTTAATAAAATAAAAAAATAAACAAAAATAAATAAAAATTATGTTTGATGAATAAATTGATTTAAAAATAGATATGTCAAATCGAAAATTGTTTAGATTTAAAAAGTAAGTTCAAAATTGAAATTATATTTTAATTTTTATTCGTAAATATAAATATAGTTTCTAATTTAATTTCAATCAACTTTAATTAAAATTTATTAATTATTAATTCAAATTTAATATGCAAAACTACATTTAGATCACAATTTAAACTCAAATTTATTTTGAAATTTTAAATTTAAATTATATAAATAAATTAAGATATGATTTATATATTTTTAAATTAGATATAATTTCATATATTCTTCCAAAATGTAAGTATGCATTTATTTTCATCTAGGATGAATCAAAAAATGTAAGTATACGAAACAATTTAAGCTCGAAACTTAATTTAAAAATTATAAATTTTATTTCAAAATATATAAATAAATTAAGATATAATTTATATATTTTTAAATTATATATAAATAAACTAAGATACATTTATTTTCATCTATTTTTTAAAATACATATTAAGTATGCGTTTTTTAAATAAATGTATCAAAATTTGAATTCTATTTCAATTAAAAAAATCAAATTTAATTTCTCTATAATTTAAATATTTTTTGAAGTTACTTATGTCCTTATCATCTTAAATTGAAATATATATTTTTTATAAAAAAAATTAAAAATTTTAGATTTCAAATCACAAATTGTAAAAGTCAAAATTCAAAATTTTCTATTCTAAATTTCGAATATCAGATAAATTAAAAAATTTGAAAATTTAAAATTTAAGATAAAACTAAAATTTAAAAATTTAATATTTAAATTTTAAAATTTAGAAATTCAAATTTAAAGGTTTCAACTTTTAGATTTTTAAAGATGCAAAATTCTAAAAGCTCAAAAAAAGAAAAAAAAAAGAAAGAAAAAAAAAAGAACAACTCGGCCGATTTGTTCGGTGGCCTAATTTTCGGCTCGGTCCGATTTTTTCCCGGTCCGGAACTGACTGGACCGTTCTGTCCCAGTTTATGCCCGGAGAACAATTTAACATTTATATGAGTATGGTCACACTTGAGCTCACCTCTCTTCATAATGTTTCTTAATTCCTACTAAAACAATTATTTTGTGGGTTATTTGCTAAATAAATTTCTGGTCACGATTACTGAAAGGTGATTGTACCGTACAAGTTAACGGGCTTTGATGGAATAAGTTGGCTTCCATTTTCCCGGCCCGCTCCGATCCCGGGTCGGACCGAAATTCCTTTTCTATTCCGGTGCTATTCCGATTCAGCTCGTCCCCGGCCCGGCCTAGTATATTTTTATTTTTGGTTTTAAAATTTTTATCTTTAAAAATATAAAATATTTTTAAAATAATTTGAAATTTTTTTTCTAACTATTATTAAAAAATTATTATGGCTAAAAATAATCAAGATTTTAAATTTTTTAATTATTTATATACAAAAAATTTAAAATTTAAAATTTAAAAACTTTCAAGTCACGTGAAATTCTAAATAAAATAAAAAAATATACAAAAATAAAAAAAATTTTTGTTTGACGAATAAATTGATTTAAAAATAGATATGTGAAATCGAAAATTGTTTAGATTCAAATAGTAAATTCAAAATTAAAATTATATTTTAATTTTTATTTATAAATATAAATATAGTTTCTAATTTAATTTCAATCTACTTTAATTAAAATTTTTTAATTGGTAATTCAAATTTAATATGCAGAACTACATTTAGATCACAATTTAAACTCAAATTTTCATATTTAAATTTAAATTTAAAATATATAAATAAATTAAGATATGATTTATATATTTTAAAATTAGATATAATTTTATCTATTCTCTTAAATATTTATTAATTATTCTGTTATTTTTCATCGAGGATGAATCCAAAATGTAAGTATGCGTTTTTAAAATAAATATTTCAAAATTTGAATTCCCATTCAATTAAAAAAATAGAATTTAATTTTCCTAGAATTTGAATATTTTTTAATTTTGATACAATTTAAACTCGAATCTTAATTTAAAAATTATAAACTTTATTTTAAATTATATAAATAAATTATGATATGATTTATATAATTTTAAATTAGATATAAATAAACTAAAATATATTTATTTTCATCTATTTTTTTAAAATACATATTAAGTATGCGTTTTTAAAATAAATGTGTAAAAAATTGAATTCTATTTCAATTTAAAAAATCAAATTTATTTTTCCTATAATTTAAATATTTTTTGAAGTTACTTATGTTCTTATCATCTTAAATTGAAATATATATTTTTTGATGTTACTTATTTTCCAAATTTAAAATTTAAGATTTAAAATTTTAAATTTAAAATAACAAACTTTAAATTTTAAATTTTAAATTTTAAATTATAAAACTTAAATTCGAGTATTTAAAATTTCAAATTTCAATTTTAGATCTTAAAATCGAAAATGAAAATTTAAATTTAGATTTCAAAATTAAAATTAAAAATTTAAATTTAGATTCAAACACTTTTATAAAATTTAAATTTAAACATTTAAAGTCATATTTTAAATGAAAATATAAAATTTTATTTTTTTTTCAAATTTTAAGTTTTATATTTGAATTTTAAAATTTTTATTTCACATTTTAAAATTAAAATTTAAAATTTAAATTTAGATTTTAAATTTGAATTATACAACGGATGCTTCTTGGATTTAGTGGGCCGTCATTGAATAGTTCTTTTTTAATTTATTTGCTAAATGGGTCCGGATTTGCGAACTGGGAGAAGCCGGGCCGGCCTTAGGACCGTTTAGGCAGGTAAAATATTATATTTAGACAGGCCGGGCTTTGGTTTGTTTGGGCCGGAAGTAAGCCGAGCCGCGCCGCGTCGCGCCGAGCCAAGCCGAGCCAAGCCGAGCCGCGCCAAGCCGAGCCGTATGGGCCGGGCCGAATCGGGCCTATGCCCCTTCAGGCCGTGAAAATATGGGCTTCAGCTGGGGCAGGGTAGGGACGGGCCGGGCTTTGGTCTTTTTTGGGACGGACCGACCCGTGCCGCGCCGAGTCGCGCCGGCCCAAGCCGAGCCAAGCCGCGCCGCGCCGACCCAAGCCGAGCCGCGCCAAGCCGAGCCGAGCCGGGTCGGGATGGGCCCATGCCCCTCCAGGCCTTGAATATGTGTTCTTTAGCTGTGGCAAGGATGGGTCGGGCTTAGGCCTGCTTAGGCAACTTTTTGATGCAAATGAATTCCTAAATAAAATAAAAAATATTCTAAGCAAATTACAATAAAAAATTAGCGTTTGAAAATTAAAATAATTTAAAATTATGCCTATCAAATCAGCAATTGTTTAAATTCGAATAAGAGATTAAGAATTAAATTTAAATTTTAAGTTTGATTCATAAATTCAAATATAAATTTATCATTAAAAATATTAAAATCTTAATACAATATATTTAACATCTTAACATCTTAATATCTAAAAAATCTTCAAAAATTCAAATAATAGTGCTTTTTTCTTTTACACTTTAACATTTTTTATCTTTAAAATTCTTAAAATTTAACTATTAAAAAATTTAATCAAATTTGAAAACTTAGCTATTCAAATTTTTGATTAAATTTAAAATTTAAATCTTTTAAATTAAAAGTTTGAATTTTCAAATTTAATTTTTAAACATTTTATAATTCAAATTTAAAATTTGTAAACATTATTTTTAAATTTTAAATTTTAAATTTAAAAAATTAAATTTCAAATTTAATATTTCAAAATTTAAATTTAAAATACCAATATTTTAAATTTTAAATTGAAATTTTAGATATTAAAATTGAAATTGAAAATTTAAATTCAGATTTTAAATTTTAAATTGAACATTTACGTTAAAATGAATCAGCCACAGTTGCTTCTGTTTAATTTTTAAATTTAATTAAACTTCTATTATGATGAAAATATGTATTGGCTATTTTTTAATTATAATTTAGTATGCTTTTTACGCTTGAATTAAACATGTGAACTACATAGTGAAATTTATAAATACAAACCTAAATTATAAACTTTATTTAAAATTATATAATTAAATTATGATATGATTTATATAGTTTTAAATTAGATATAAATAAACTAAGATACATTTATTTTCATCTATTTTTTAAAAATAAATATTAAGTATGCGTTTTTTAAATAAATGTATCAAAATTTGAATTCTATTTCAATTTAAAAAATCAAATTTAATTTTTTTATAATTTAAATATTTTTTGAAGTTACTTATGTCCTTATCATCTTAAATTGAAATATATATTTTTTATGAAAAAATTTTAAATTTGTAGATTTCAAAGCATAAATTATAAATGTCAAAATTCAAAATTTCCTATTCTAAATTTCGAATGTCAGATAAATTATAAAATTTGAAATTTTAAAATTTAAGATAAAACTAAAATTTAAAAATTTAATATTTAAAATTTAAAATTCAGAAGTTTAAATTTAAATTATAAAATTCAGAAGTTTAATTTTTAAAATTTAAGATAAAACTAAAATACATACTGCTGTCTCCTTTTCTATTTCTACTGGTAGCAGAAGGACTAGCTAGGATGACAGAGAAAGCAATTTCTAACCGGCTCTGGAAGGGGATTGGCCCTAACGATCAGGCCGAGGTTGCGCTGATCCAGTATGCTGACGATACGTTCTTCTTTTGTAAAGCCAAGAGAAGGTAGGTGAATAATTTACTGTTTGTATGGCAGTTATTTGAGTAGGCATCGGGACTTAAGATTAATAGGAGTAAGACTGTACGGGAGACAGAGTGCAACGGGGGGAGAGTTTGGCGGCTATTTTGGGTTGTAAGGTAGGGAGCCTCCCGATCCGGTACCTGGGGCTACCGCTATCTGCTGGGCGTTTGCGGAAGGAGGATTGATGGCCTGTAATCAGTAGAGTCGAGAGGAGATTGGAAGGTTGGCAAGCTAAACTCCTTTCTCAAGAGAGTAGGCCGACCCTTGTAAATTCGGTGCTCACTAACATTCTGCTGTACTACTTCTCGATCTTTAGAGCACCCAGATGGGTTCTTAAACGTATTGAAGCTCTCATGAGGGCATTCTTTTGGAAGAGGGGGAGACTAAGGTAACGGGTGGGCAATGCCTTGTCGGGTGGAAGACCGTTTGTAGGAGCAGAAAAAACGGTGGGTTAGGTGTTTTGGATCTTGAAGATATGAATATAGCTCTACTTGCGAAATGGTGGTGGAGGTTCCTCTCGGATAACAACAATCTTTGGGGCCTGCTTATTCATAGTTTATACTACTCTCGAAGGAAATCTCTTAGGGAAGGTACGGCTTTTAAACCGTGTTCACACTGGTGGTGCAGCGTTTTGACGACAAGGGAGATCTTTAAGTGCGGAGTGACCTACTCTGTGGGTGACGGAAGGAGAATAAACTGGTGGACAGATATTTGGGCTAGGCATGTGCCTTATTGCACCTTATTTCCGATTATTTTTGGCAGAGCACGGTGCAAGGATCGCAGGGTTAAGGATTGCTGGGGAGTTAGGGGGTGGAAGTGGCAGAAAATCCTAGAAGGGATGGAGCAGGACTCTCACCTTAATAGGGATGAGATCAGAAAGTTGAAGGTGGAGGTCCCTGAAGTGGCTCTCTGTAATAGAAGAGACGGAATCAGATGGAGGTGGACCCCGTCGGAACGCTTTACTGTCAAGTCGGTATATACTTTCTTGCAGGATTGTGGGGTTGGGGTTACACGTTTCGATCGATTATGGAAGATAAAGAGTCCTCCTGAAGGTGAAGATCTTTACTTGGCTTGCCATTAGATGTAGGGTGCGTATGGTAGATAATCTACGTAAATATGGTTGGAGTGTTGACGAGAGATGTACATTTTGTTTAGAGGAGAACGAATCGGTGAATCACCTGTTTATGAGTTGCACCAAAGCCGTACTAATGCGTCTGTTCATTAATAAATCGTTGATTTGTCACTGCTCTTCGCCCGACGACTTGTGGGATACTTGCAGTTGCAGAGGTGGTTCTCTGAGGGGAAGGACTTAGTGACAATCGCTGCATACTGGTGAGTAATCTGGTTGGAATGAAATAGGATAATTTTTTAGCTGAAAAAATGTATCTTGGATTACGTTGTGGTTGAGGTTCGCTCTCTTAGGGAGCTGTGGGGTCGCTTCTGTGCCTAGTAGTTTGTCTTTTTTTCTTTCTTTCTTTTTTTTTTTTTTTTTTTTTTTTTTTCGGTTCGTGAGACCTAGCTGCCTCGTGTTGTTGCTTAATTCACTTTCGCTTTGAATGAAGTGATAGCAGGCTACCTTTTCTTAAAAAAAGGTACCAAGCATTTGGTGCTATCAAAGTTTTATACTCTTAGATCAACCCCTTTTATCTTCATCTGTTAGATTTTACTATTTTTCTAACCACCCATTAAACCCAAGGGGCCCACTATCATCTAAGCCACACATCTTTTAATTTAAGAGTTAAAAAACTTAATAACATAGTTAGTTAATTCGGATTCGGCAAAAATTCGGTACGGATATAATACGGATAAAATTCGTATCATAATTTTAAAATTCGTTGAAAAATTCGGCTAAAAAACGAGCTCGTCAATTATTCAGATATGTGATTTATACGGAAATAATACGTTCACTAATTAAAAATTCGGGATAAAAAATTCAGCTATTAAATTAAAAAAAAATAAAAAAATTATATTATTAGTATAAATAATTATAATTTTTTAAAATAATTTAATCAATTTATTTTAGAAATAAATAAAATATTCATTTAGAACAAAAAAAATATAATTTTAAATTATTTTCGACAAATAATTTTAATTCGGATTCTCAATAATTCGCGAATAATTCGCGAATTAACTAACTATGCTATGAAAAAGAACGAATTTTTCACCCAAAAATTCGTAATTCGTGAATAATTCGCGAATAATACTTTTTAATTCAAAAATTCACGAATTATTTCGAATTTTTGGAAAACGTCGGAAACGACATGTTTAATTCGGATTCTCAATAATTCGCAAATAATTCGCGAATTAACTAACTATGCTTAATAACACCAATAACTTAATACTATTAATAGCATTCCAGCCTAACTCTATATTATATTTAAGAATAAAATAATCATTATGTAAAAAAAAAAAAAAAAAAAAAAAAGAAAAAGTAAGATATGCAAATGGTAAAATGATACAGATTTTATCTGAACTACAAAACTACTTTCACTATTCAATATTTCAAAATTTTTGCTTTTATTATACAAATTTTCAATTTATTTGATTTGAGTTAACATATTCAGTTATAATAGTAAGCATTAACACAGATTCAAATCAAATAAATAAAAATATTAGATAATAAAATTAATTATTTTTTTTTAAAAAAAATATTAAATAGTAAGATTAAAATAATCCCTAGTATGTTTTTATGATTATTATTATTATCTTTCTCAGCCATCAAAAAAAGCCCAAAAGTTTTCTCGTCGTACCGCTTCCTCTTCCTCTGTATGTTGAAAATCCTTCGAATCTCTTCTGGACTCTTGCCTGCAATCATACTGGCTATCTTATCGCAACATAAATTTATCAGCTCTCCAATATCCAAATAATTTGCTGCCTGTATGTATATATTTTTTAATTAAGTAAGAATAAATATAATCAAAAATAAATAAATAAATAAGTTATGTTTAGACACGATATAGATTACCATCAACCAAAAACGAACAAATCTCACCATTGTAACGTCGAAGAGGGTGTCAACGGAAACGTTTATGAACTGCCGGTCCCATCTATCCATCTCTTCCTTCGCCGACGCCTGGTCGTCGCGGCCGGGTTTGCGCGCTGCGGCGGCAGCGGCGAACTCGACGTGCTTGGTGCAGAACTCGAAGACCTTCGTTAGAATGTCGACGGTGACGTTCGGGGTCGGGATCGGGAGCTCGACGCCGACGTCCTCGACGATGTATTTTATCACCACCGATTGGACCGCCACCGCCTCCCGCACCTCCATGACAACATCGTCGCAGCTCTTTATCTTAACCATTCTCTCCGTCGACTCCTGCTCTGATGCCGCCATGCTAAAGAATTTTAAAAAAATTCTCTTGAGATGATGATGATAATAATAATAATAATAATATTTATTATAGGGCGAGACTAATACTGTTTTCTTGTTATTATTAGATTAGGATTAGGATTGAGTAGGGTAAGTAAGTTAATTGAAGCGCAATACTACGTGCACATTTTATACCCATCCATTTAAGAGTGGACGAAGGAAGTTACTTTACAAATTGTGAAGTGATCCCTCATCATACCCCATCTATTGGATGGGATGGATGTGTGATGTATATCCCACAAGGGGTGTACATTTAGCAGTTTCCTAATTCGAATAGTATTAGTTATTTTTTTTTATTTTACAAGAAAAGATATAGAGAGTATGCCGTCAATTTATTTATTATTTAATATTTTTTTTTTTTTTTTGATTAAACAGGGATATACCCTATTTGAACAGAAGCAGGGGTACAGAGTTAGAGGGGGGGGGTAAGCCCATGGCACCACCAGTGTTAGACCAACCTCTATACACAACAAAGAACAAAAGATCCCTACAGTTTTCAGAAGTACATCGCTTAAAACATAACAACCTCTAAACATAACAACTGAAGCTGTAGTAGCTAATCAAAAGACCAAACCGACACCCCCAGATGCAACAACATTGAAAAACTGCCCAAAGGCTGCTTGATTTAGCACCCCCAGATGCAACAACATTGAAAAACTGCCCAAAGGCTGCTTGATTTAGCACTTCAACGTAGTGGCTGTTGTAGGCATGGTGCTCCCCAGGAGGTCCAAAGTCGGCAAGCTTGAAGTTGGTAGGCTGCTGGGAGGTTTTGCTCAATAGTCGAAACCTTGCCGAAGGTGAAGAATGCCGATGTTGCAGCGCCAGAATTTGTGAAACCGGTGCGTCGTACCGCTAATTAATTGAAGAGCCTGCGTACTTTTGGGCCCGAAGCGTTGCGATCCACGAATTTGCCTCGCTCAAAACAATAATCTCTAATTCTTGTACTGTCGATAGCCGAGTCGTGAATAGTCTCGCATTACGTTCCTTCCAAAGCTCCCAGCAGCAGGCCGCAAAACAACAATCGAAAGTGTCCAGAGCATAACCAGATAAGCAGGATCGAAGGGCAGACCAAGTAGATGGCAGCTCCCTCCACATTGATTCAGTTGTTCCCATGCGAAACAGAACCGGATGCCTAGAAAGAAGGCGTGCCCACAATGCTCTTGCGAAGGTGCAGTAAAAAAACAGATGGCCCAAATCTTCAGCACTCCTGGAACAAAGCACACAAATTGTTGGGCCCACCCAGCCACGCCTTACCAGATTGTCTGCGGTTAATAGCCTATTTCGAGCTGCAATCCAGAGGAAGACCTTCACACGGAGAGGCACCTTTAGTTGCCACAGAAAATGGATCTTGCAATCGTTAGCTCCTGTGAAAGCCAGAAATTGGTAGGCGTTCTTGGTGGAGAACTGGCCTGTTGCGCTCCAACGCCACCGGATCGAGTCTCCGCGGTCGTTCCTCAACCAATTGCAGATTAATGGTCGAAGGAGTTGTAGCTCACCATGCTCCAAGCTGGAAAGCGGAAGCGTAAAACCCGACTCCCAATTATTAGAAAATTTCTGGATCCAACCAAAAACCGTCAGTTGCTTAGATTTTGCTGCCGCAAATAAATTCGGAAATTGATTGGAGAAAGTGCTTTCTCCACACTATCTAGCTGTCCAGAACGGCGAAGCTTCTCCACTTCCCACGACAAAATCGACCGAAGCAAAGAAAGGCGGAGCGAGTCTTAGCATGTCCTTCCAAATTGGGGAACACCCGGCCGGTATCTTACAGAAAAGCGAGGGTAGAATATAAATAAAGACAGGTATATAATCTTAATGCTGAATATGAAAAGTACAAGTGGCGGATAATAAAGACAGATATATAATCTCAATGCTGAATATGAAAAGTACGGATGCGAGAAATATATGACGAGTTTCGACTGAGCCTGAGTCTAGATGACACTAGAGAGACAAGTCTCACATCGTGACACTCCAATAGTCGCACATCGGATAGTAATGAGACGCTAATAATAATAATTTGGATTAAATATTTTAGACTATGGTTTGAACTCAATGAGTTATTATTGCTAGTGGATCGAAAAAACGTGTTTATGTGATAATAAAATTTTAAAAATAAAAAATAAATATTCTTGATATGAATATCGTTGATATAAAATGTATACATTTTTTGGGATTTACAAAAAAAAAGCAATTTTCTATTTACTACCGGCTACCGCATTAGAAGCAAAAGCACAGATGCGGGTGTTTCGAGTTTTGTATTTTTTAATCAATAATGTATCCAATTTTACTTTTTAATTAATAATGTATCCCAATTTTATTTTTTAATTAATAATGTATCCAACTTTTAAAAGATCAATAATTTTAGAACGCACAATATTAAAAATTTAGATTCAAATTTTGAAGACAAAAATTTATGGAGACCTCTCAACTATGTGAGATTCTGAAACAGCCTCTTTATTTATTTATTTATTTATTTTTGGCACTCCTAAACTTTTGCTATTTTGGAATTAATTGATTTCAACAATACCGTTTAAACCGTTAAAGCCTTATTAAAAAATAAATTTTTTTTTAAAAAATATTTTAGGATTTATAATTTATCAATGACATAAAAGTTAGAATCCAAATAAAAATTAGTAAATAATTTTTAATATATATATATATATATATATATATATATATATATATATATATATATATATATATATATATATATATATATATATATATATATATATATATATATTCAAGAATAAAAAAGAAAAATCAGTTAAATGTGCAAATGGTAAAGTCATACATAATCAGACCATTTTAATTTGACTATCAATCCAATATTTCAAAATTTTATTTTTACTATATAAATTTTTAATTTGTTTAATTTGAATCGGTCATTTATCTTTATTCATTTAATTAAAATAATAATTGATCGGCTCAAATCAAATAAATTTAAAAAATTAAGTAATAAAATTAATCAAAAAATTTTAAAAATATTAAATAGCTAAATTAAAATATATAATTATTATATCAATTATTATATCTTTTATAGTCATCATCAAAAGCCCAAGAGTTTTCTCTTCGTATGGCTTCCTTTTCCTCCGGGGTGAAGTCATTCTGGATGTTGAAAATTCTTTGAATCTCTTCGGGACTTTTGTCTGCAATCATTCTCGCCATCTTCTCGCAACATAAATTTATGAGCTCTTCAATATTCAAATAATGTGCCGCCTGTACATTTTAATTAAGAAAGAATAAATATTATATAAACAAAAATTATATATTATGGATATTAATTTCTATATATCTTCATTTCTGTGTAGGATACTCTCATGTTTGATGTAGATATTTTTTGAACGCGTGTTCAATACCGATCCATAGCACATATAATTAAAAACAAAAAATATATATTTTTATTTTATTATATATATATATATATATATATATATATATATATATATAATGTATGATAATAAATATTTTAGTTTTTTTATATGTATATATAAATAATTTTTAGATAAATTATTTATGGTGAAATTTTTTTTTCTTAAAATATATAAACTATAAAAAAAATTTATAAACTTTTATTGGTAAGATAAATATAATAATATTTTATCAAAATTTATATTTTATATTAATAATATTATATTTGTTATCTGTTCAGGTAGTTCTAAATTTTGTAGAAGTTATGGAGTTTGGAGCTAGTCTTGTGTTTCGTATTAATATTAATAATGTTTAAATTTTAATCTATATTTAGATACAGTATTCATCATATTAGATACTGTATATAGCATTTAAATTTCTGAACAAAATAATTAATTATCAATTATTTCACATTATTTAATTAAATAAGTCAACCAGTAACGAGAAAATCACACCTTTATAATGTCGATGAGGGTATTCACGGAAACGTTTGTGAACTGCTGGCCCAAGTTCTCCATCTCTTCCTTTGCTGCTGCCTGCTTGGTGCAGAACTCGAAGACCTCCGTCAGGATGTTGCCGGTGACGATCGGGATCGGGATCGGGATCGGAAGCTCGGTGCCCACGTTCTCGACAACACATTTTATCACCGCCGATTGGGCAGCCACCGCCTCCGGCACCTCCACGACCACGCGGCTGCTCTGATGCCATGATAAAGAGCTAAATTTTTTTCTAATTATAATTATTGATAATATGCTACGTTTGATTGCTATTATATTTATAGGGCGAGGTTAGGTATTGTTTTCTTATTGTAATTTATTATTTAATATCATTAATTTAGTTAGAATATAAATTTACGGTTATGAGTTAGTTAAAGTATATTTTCTATAATTCTATTTCTAGAAAAAAAAATATACAAGTATTTTTATTTTTTCGTCTAATATATTTAAAAATGAATTTTTTTTTTGACATTAGCTCTCTTAAAATTTTTAATTTTTAAAATAATTTTACAAAATTTTAAATTACAAAAATAGTACTATATCTGTCATGTGGGCGAGCTAATAGAAAAGATAAATTAGTTAAATACAGTAAATAATTTACCGTGTTCAAACATGATCCCTTATACAAACCGTTCACCTCTTTTTTTTTCTTTTTTTTTTTTTTCTACTCTCGAGCACTGTATTAGTCCGTCCACATGGCACACGCGTGTGCACACGTGACAGTTATAGAATTATTTTTATAATTTAAATTTTGTAGGATTATTTTAAAAATTAAAAATTTTGAAATAGCTAATTTTAAAAATAAAAATAAAAATTATATACGGAGATATTTGATATAATATTATATTATATACGAATATAAATAAATATATTTTTATCAAATTTTATTTAGATTTTGTTTGAAAAAAAAATAAAAAAAATCTAAAGTTATTTGTGACGTTTCCGTAAAAACACAAAACTCAATCAATCCCCCCACCAAATCCAAATTTTGCTCAAAATCGACAAACAAAAACCGTGAGGAATCATCGGGTGAGGAGCTTCGTAGAAATAATGGAGAGAGGGGGAGGAGCCCTCGTCTCCTCCAACCTCCGCACCGCCGCGCACCACGCCTCTCTCCTCCTCCCCGCTCGCCCCGCCGATCCCGCGCGGCGGTGGCGGCCCCGCCTCCTCCCGCTCTTCAGGTTCCGATCCTAAACCCTTTTTCCCGATTCGATCTCGTTAGGTTTAGTGATTTGATGCTTCGGTTTCGATTTGTGTGGAGAGTGGAATCGAAGCGTATCAATGTCAATGTTGTGACTTGTGAGAGCCGCATCAATTAGGAACGTGCGTAGAGTTTATTAGGGCACTTCGAATTTGGAGAATTTAGTGACAAATGCATTGGAGATTTGTGAAATCACACAAGCAGATAGTATACTATTGCATTTGGTCCTGATATGAACATGAGCTCTTCAAAGCAAATTTAGAAAAGGGGGCCTTTGTGTTTGTAGAGATTGTAGAGTGAATAATTTGTGAGTCCATTTGAGACTTGATAGGTCTGAGTGATGTAGAGATGTAATTTGCTCAGTTTACTAATTGTTCAAATTTTGGTTTTGAGGCATGAACCAGAAAAGAATCCTAACTGTGCCTGGAATTTCCTTCAATTGAAACGCAGCCTACTCGGATGCATCGATTACTTAAATGCCTCAAGAGATGTATAATCGAGAACTCATCTGATTTGAGTGATTTTACATTTTTAATCTATCAAACCGTTATTTACCAATCAAAAGGTTAAATTTTTTCGATGCTCTGGGAGCTCGAAGTAAGATTTTTATTCTGTGGTTTCATAATATTCAAATGTTGTTTTCATGTTTAGCTATTTGGACATCTGATACAAAAGCCCCATGATGTGTTTTCTCTTAATATGTACCTGTTTCGGTTTTATGTTTGGAGATGTATAGAAATTGAGCCATGATTGTTATTAATGTATTTAGTAGTATATAATTCCTAGTCAAGATGATTGAGTTGGGAGAATCTTTATTGTAGAATTATGAATAGACTATTTGAAATGCACAGAAACAAAAATCACTGGTGCGTGTGTTTCTTGCAGGTCTCACAGTTGTTTGAATGAAAAAGATGATCTGATCATGCACAAAAGATTGTGGAAATCAGATTTTAAGGTTTTCAGCTCATACGGATCGCAAGAAGCGAGCCTTAGTAGTGAAGAAGTAAATAAAGATAAGCTCCTAATCGATTGTGGAGATGACCAAGAATGTGTACTTGGTAGGGTTTTTTTTTAATCCTTGCTCTTTTGTATACCTATTAGCATTTAAATTTGTGATGTGATATTTTGGAGCCAAATGAAGGCATAACCAATTTCATAGCAGTATTAGATATAGCATTACAAATTTTTATGTCTAATGCTTGTATGCTTGATCTTTTTCTCTACCATTTCATCTGGGATTATGGTTTATTGAAGCTGTAAATAGATTGGTTTCATTTTCCCTTTCTTTTCCATTAGTTAGAGTACTACATTAGCTTGAAACATTCGACTTGGTTATCCTTGTTTAGTTTGAATTTACCAATTGTGCAAAGTTGGAGAAATCTTAGTGTATTTTTTGGTAATTGGTTGTAGGCATTAGGCTAAAAATCAGCAGTTATTGATTACATTAAATGCCATCTTGACCGGTCATTGTTTGTATACTGATATGATAATGTTAAGTCAGGTCACTTGTCGGTCAAAGGAGCACCCTCCATGGCAATTAGTACCGGACAATAATATTCTACTACTGTTGTTCTGGTGGTTGTTACTTCACATTATCGAGACATTATTATAACTGTGAAGTATAAGAGTATGAGAGTAACTGAATAACTATCCTTTTTTATATGGCATATGCATGATTTTACTTGGTTTTTCAATTTTGATAACTATAAATTGGACAATGAGATCTATTTCTTCGTTTTGGCAAGTTCTTTGAAAGAGTTGCCTTTTTGTTTTCTTCTTTCCAGAACATCGGTGTTTTATCCATTCCAAATTTCATATTGTTGATTGTGTTCAACAAATCATCGTTTAAATTCCCCATATGATTCCGTTCAACTTACTTTGCAAAGGTTGGAACAACATAAAATATTATTAATAAAGTCATTCTTTAGTGTATTCACTGTTCACTTTGCAGTGCTTTTGGTTTGCCATCCATTATGTATTTAACCTTTAATATTCATTTTTTACTGTTTTTGTTTCACCTGGCACTTTTTTGGTAACTTTCATCTGTATAAATATGCTCATATTGTCGTTATTTCCATCAATATCTAGGAGGTATAGTTGCGTTAGGAAAGTTTGATGCCCTTCATATTGGTCACCGACAACTCGCAATACATGCATCGAAAGCCGGAACTCCTTTCCTTCTTTCATTTATCGGAATGGCAGAAGTTCTTGGCTGGGAATCCAGGTAGATGTTTTCATATTTTATTAGCTTAAATTCTGGTTTCCTTACTTTCTCTTTCGTCTTGAAAGGGAAAAATGGCTAGAAAATTTACATTAAATTTAAAGTCACTTTCATATGTTCTATTGGAAATTCTTTGAAGGCTATATGAGAAATAATTGTAGATGGCGAAATAACCACCAAATGTAAAAAAAAAGATAGGAAGAGAAGCTTAGGTTTGTCTATAAATTAAGATGGCATAAACAAATTGGCTTATCTTACAGACTAATTTGGTTATTTGTGCTATTTCTTTGGGTATATACTTGTCTGTCTTCTTCAAGACAAAAAAAAGCAGAGTGTTGGACTTATACATTACTTTGATTAATGGTGATTTAAATTTTAAAGAGTAAAATGTGTGTGAAGGTGCTTAGTGGTTTATGTTTTACAATCTAAATACTTGTCAGTTGAAACTTTAATGCTGTCAAAATCGTGTTATGCTCTGCCTTTAACCTAAGTGACTGCCTAGAGATTTCAGAGGTCAAACAAAGATTAATTACCAGGCAAATGTGCAAACTTGTAATCTGAGATAGGATTGGAACTGCCATAAATATTTGAGTGGAGCAGCCATATAGAATAGCAATGTGTGGTTAAGTAGTACTTTTTTGAGTATAGTGAAAATACTGCTACTGTACCTGTGTTGGGGCCTGAAATATGAACCTAGTTTCATTTAATTATTGATCTAAAGAATATCATATTGAACTTACTTAGCATCCTCCTTTAGCACTTCTCTTTTTTAGAGGACGAATAATTTCACTCTATGCTCGATCATCGAATTTACTTGTGTTAAGTTGGATTGATTTTACAATATATATTGCTGTGTTTATTGGAATAAACAATTATTGTTTTATACACTGATAGTTAACCTTTGACTTAGTAGGAGAAGGATAACAGGACTAAAATGTCAAGTTGTAGCACAACTGATCATATGATTCCAATTATTAATATATCTAGAAGTGTCCAATTATTGATGTATTTAGAGAAATAGAGCTACTACTGTAACTCTAGTATATATCTTACTTCTCAACTTCCTGCTTAGGCCTCCAATTGTTGCAAAATGTGATCGAAAGCGTGTTCTTTCTTCGTGGGCCCCTTATTGTGGTAATGTTGCTCCTCTCGAATATCAAGTTGAATTTTCGAAGGTTAGGTATCTTACTCCGAGACAATTCGTTGAAAGGCTGTCCAAGGAGCTCAGAGTAAGCGGAGTGGTCGCAGGTATTCAAACTTCCTTTTGTGTTTGAAAACTGCAGAGCAACTATTTGTTCCATTTGATAAATCCTCTCATTACGTTTTCTTCGCAGGTGAGAATTACAGATTCGGATACAAAGCATCTGGTGATGCATCAGAACTGGTGAGGCTATGCAAAGAGTACGGCTTGAGCGCATTCATTGTGAGCTCGGTCATGGACAAGGCAAATCGATCTTATAACGGGGCAACTACAAGCATCAATTCAAGAGATAAGGTGCAAGTATCTTCTACTCGCGTACGCCATGCCCTAGCCGTGGGCGATATAGATTATGTCACGGAATTATTAGGAAGAAAGCATCACCTTGTGCTATCCTTAAATGAAGGATGCCTCTTCACGGAGAAAAGAATTTTAGCCCCAAGATCGTGCATGTTAAACCAGCCACCGGGGGACGGCATGTATGAGAATTGTGATTTCCTGGTGAATAATGATTTAGTCGGATCCTGCAGGGTGGCTATCAATGCTGAGAACATCGATATTGAATTGAACGATCCGAGTTTTTGGCAAGAGAATTCTACTAAAGATGGTAGCATTGTAGGGATAGAGTTTGGTTGATTGAGTCGATGCGGAAATCGAGTAATCGGTATAAGTAGGTTAAATACACCTTTGATTAGATTAGCTGATAGGTGGGACACATTATACTGCTGGAGCCACATTGATGAAGAAAATGCTTTTGGGTTGAACAAATCACCTGCAAGATGACGTGCGATCTCGAATTTTTGGACATTTAAGAAGTATTTAGCAGGGTGGGACGTGATCCGCATATCGTCGATAGTTATAATTATTCATTTGTGTCAAAAGAAAGATAAAAGAGTGGTCTGCCTCAAATAAGAATGTGAGGGCCAAAATTTCTTTCTAGTTAGGTAAGTTTAGCTTCTTCTAACTTTTGTTCTCTACCTGATTTTTTACAGGAACTTAAACAGCTGAGTTCCTGAATGAGACGCGTTTGTGTCGTCCTCGTAGTTCATGATGCTACAAAAAGAGGGTTTTGATCTGCACTCGAGTCCTCTGTCATTAAGTAAACTATGCATTGTTTAACCATTGCAGTTTATGTAGTAGCATTAAAAATCAGCTTAGAATCAGCACGAATAGAAAGTTTGTAGTTACCAGGTTGTATCATTTTTCTCTTCAATGAAATCATTGATTGGCATTGTTATTATCTGATGATATTATGTGGACATCCCAATTTTCCAGATTTCAACTCCAGAGCTTGAAAAAGGGTCTGAGGGTTTTTCTTTTTTCTTCTGAATTTCAATCTATTCCAAAAATCTCCGCTCTTTCTCTCCTGCTCTCAAAATTTTGTTATGTCAGTCGAAACGTGAGACTATTTATTATTATTGGTTATTTATTTATAAATTAAAATATGACTAACTTTATGCTTTGTGGCAATAA
The DNA here is from genome assembly GCA_029204045.2 of Tillandsia leiboldiana. Taxonomy (NCBI): domain Eukaryota; kingdom Viridiplantae; phylum Streptophyta; class Magnoliopsida; order Poales; family Bromeliaceae; genus Tillandsia; species Tillandsia leiboldiana. The sequence goes on from CM055065.1 coordinate 42,228, forward strand.
GTTAAAGAGATTAATAAATTAAATTAGGTGCGTCTAATAAGTTGAGTGAAATTATGGTTCATAATAAACCTAATGTTCAGATGAATTGAGTTTGGTTCGGTCGAGATTCGTAGGCATTGTATCAGTTTGTTTTGAGTGAATTAATTAGCTATTATTAGTAGTTCAAAATTTTAGAATTAATAACTAACGTGATTCGACAATTATGTGAATCGTCTGTTTTTTATTATGCAAATGGTACAAATAATGCTTGAACAATGGATACTAATTCTATAAAGAGCAATGCTACATGTACATCCCGAAGGGGTGTACATCATACATCTCCACCATTTTAATGGTGGCGATATCTTTTACGGGTCACATCAAGTGATCCATCATTACACCCCACCCTTAGATGGGTGGGGGTGTGAGATGTACACCCCTTACGGGTGTATACATAGCATTTTCCTTCTATAAAATTTAAAGTAGTGAAATAGTTTTCCTTTAAATATTATTATTATTATTATTATTTTTTTCTTTTTATTATTATTTGTTAAAACTTGACATACCATGCAACCGTCACTACCTTCTCAATCCTCCTCAGCACCATGCTCTCCACTCTCTCCTCCCCTTCACCACCACCACCAGCACCATCACCATATCCATATCCATCTCCATCTCCATCTCCATCTCCTCCTTCCTGTATCCCCCACCTCCTCAAACTCCCCTCCACTTCCTCTTCCTCTTCCTCTTCCTCTTCCTACTCCTACTCTTCCTCCTCCACCCCATCGTGGTTCATACTCCTCCGCTCCTACGCCCACTCCCCCGACCCCGCCCACAAGCGCCGCTCCCTCCTACTCTTCCGCCGCATCCTCCTCCTCCACCTACCCCTCTCCTCCTCCTCCCCTTCTCGGCCCCTCCGCTTCTCCTTCCCCCTCGCCCTCAAGTCCTGCGCCTTCCTCTCCGCCCTCCCAGAGGGTTCCCAGATCCACGCCCTCCTCACCAAGCTCGGCCTCGCCCCCGACACCTTCGTCGCCAACAGCCTCGTCCACTTCTACGCCTCCTGCGGCCTCCTCCCGCTCGCCCGCCGCGTGTTCGACCGCATCCCCGCCCGCTCCCGCGTCTCCTGGAACGCCATCGTCGACGCCTGCGTCGCCAACGCTGCCCACGACGCCGCCCTCGCCCTCTTCCGTGCCATGCAGCGCGCCGCCCACCCCCCCGACGCCTTCACGCTCCAGAGCGTCCTCGGCTCGTGCGCCGCCTCGGGCGCGCTCTCCCTCGGCATGTGGGCGCACGCGCTCCTCCTCCGCACCCCCCTCCTCGGCGCGGCCTCCGTCGCGCGCGACGTCCTCATCAACAACTCCCTCATCGACCTCTACGCCAAGTGCGGCGCCATCGACATGGCGCGCCAGGTGTTCGACCAAATGCCCCAGCGCGACGCCGCCTCCTGGAACGTGCTCATCCTCGGCCTCGCCGCGCACGGCCGCGTCGCCGAGGCGCTCTCGGCGTTCGCCGACATGCCCGGCTCCGCCCGCCCCAACGCCATCACCTTCGTCGGCGTCCTCAGCGCCTGCAACCACGGCGGCCTCGTCGACGAGGGCCTCCGCTACTTGGACCTCATGATCACCCAATTCCGCATCGAGCCCCGGATCGAGCACTACGGGTGCGTCGTCGACCTCCTCGCGCGCGCGGGTCGCGTCGACGCCGCGCTCCGCGTGGTCGCCGCCATGCCCCGGCGCCCCGACGCCGTGATCTGGCGCAGCCTCCTCGACGCGTGCGCAAAGACCAACACCACCAATCTGCACCTCACCGAGTCGCTGGCCGAGCGCGCGCTCCAATTCAAGGACGAGGACCCCGCCGCCAGCGGCGCCTACGTTCTCCTGTCGAGAATCTACGCCTCTGCGGAGCGGTGGAACGACGTTGCCGTCGTCCGCCGCCTCATGACCGAGCACGGCATCCGGAAGGAGCCCGGGTTTAGCTCCGTCGAAGTGGAGGACGGAGCTGTGCACCAGTTCGTGGCGGGAGACACGTCGCATGCGCGGTCGGCCGACATCTACAATATGCTCGATGAAATCAAACGGAAGCTCGAATCCGTCGGCTACGAGCCCGACTGTTCGCAGGCGACGATGGTGGCTGCGGCAGATCGAGCGAAGGGGGATTCGCTGCGGCTGCACAGCGAGAAGTTGGCGATCGCTTTCGGGCTTCTCTGCCGGAGCTCCCCCGGAGCTCCCATCAGGATCTTGAAGAACCTGAGAGTGTGCAGGGATTGCCATACTATGACTAAGTTCATCTCCAGGGTTTATAACGTGGAGATTATTGTCAGGGATCGGATCCGGTTTCATCATTTCAAACATGGTTCTTGCTCCTGCATGGATTACTGGTAACAGTTATCATTTATATCACTTCTTTTTTTTATTATAACGTTGAATATGTTTGGTTATTATGCTGGTATGCTGGTAATAGCACTAACTACTTAGATTATACTATTTAACCAACTATCTACTAAATTTTAAAAAATTACTGTCATTCTATTCGATCATCGTATCATCCAATAATCAAAAATATAATTGCCCCGATGACTCGGTGCTATTAGGTTTTTAGTTCTTGAACGAAAAAATATAGAATTAAAATAAAAATGGTCAAAGAATTTAATTTAATAGCGAAAGATTTGGTAGCACTAAATATTTGGTACTATTAATAGTATAGCAGTCAGGCTACCATACTATTAATAGCATCAAGTTATTGCTGCTATTAAATTTTTAACTCTTAACTCTTGAATGAAAGAATGTGTGGTTAGGATGATAATGAGTTTCTAGGCTTTAGTGGGTGGTTGAAAAAATTGCATAATGTAAAAGATGAAAATGATAAAGGGGTAGATCTAAAGGCGAAAAACTTGCTAGCATTAAATACTTGGTGTTATTTACAGTATAAAAGCTGAACACTCTCTCTCTCTCTCTCTCTCTCTATATATATATATATATATATATATATATATATATATATATAAAATTGAGTTATCATGTTTTTAAAAGTACAAAGTTATTGGTGCTTTTAAGTTTTTAACCTTTGGATAAAAAGATGTATGGTTAAAATGATAGTGGGCCTCATAAGTTTAGTGGGTGATTGCTGGAATAGTATGATCTAAGGGATGGAATTAGTCAAAGGGTTAGATCTAAGGATAAAAAACTTACAAGCACCAAGTGCTTGGTACTTTTACAAGTATAGTAGTCGGACTCTATATATATTCCAACTTGTGTGTTTTTATAAGTAAGGAGACCTTCGTACTCCTAAGTTGTTTTCGATGTTGGGACTTCCGAATTGATAATCGGCTCTGTTAGATTTGATTTAGAATATTTGAAGTATTTAGAAAATATATTTTGTAATTTTTTTATATCATTTACTTAGTAATCGAAAGCGTTCAAAATTAACTGTTAAAAATAAAAATCTTACAAAATATGATAATATGATACTAAAATTGCAAATAAATATATTGATCTTATTTTATATAGTATAAAAAATTTTCTATCAAAATTTTATATTATTTTGATATTTTTATACCGTTAAACTTGCAAACGATTCACTATAATTATTAAAATTATTGCTTTTGAATCGCTTTAATCACTAGACAAATAATATAAAAAAAATCACGAAATTTATTTTCTGTGCCTCTTAAATAGTGTACATCAAGTTTAACGAAATCGATCGTCCATTCGAAAGTCTCAATATTAAAAATAATTTAGAAGCACAGAAACCTTGGTACTTCTGAAAGCACGTAAGCTTCTATATATATAATTTTAAAAGTTTAAACAAAATATTATTATAAATTAAAATTTAAAAATCAAAGAATAAAAATAATAGCATCCAATTAAATTTCTCCGACGGTAACACTTTCCATCTATTGGTGTTTCCATATGTTTCTAACCTTGCTGTTTCTGTTGTTTTATATCTAATGCACTGTTCATGGCTTTTGGATTGCCTATCACAATTCACAAATAAAGCTTTCGTCACTAAAAAGTGGTTGCTATTAAGTCATTTGTAGTTTAAATTTCAAGTACTTTGTTTAATATTTCGAACAAAAAAACCTTTTTATCTGTAGTAGATGATGCCAAAAATTATCTTAAGGCAGGGGGTGTGCAAGCTCTACCCACGTGCACCCCCGGCCTCGCCTCCGCCCCAACCAACACGCATTAGCCCAGTGAAGGCGAGGCGGGTGGTCCTCGCCCGTGCTCGTGCACCCCTCGCGGGGCAGAGGCAAGACGGGGCAGCCTCCGCCTCCGCCTCCGCCTCCGCTGAATTATTTTTCAGCATCTCCGCCTCCGCTGAACTATTTTTCAGCATCGTCGTTGTGACGCCCCACTTCCCAGGGGGTCACCCATCCTAGAACTACTCTAGCTCTAGCACGCTTAACTCTCATGTTCCTCTTGGATCTTGCTACCATCCAAAATGCTATAGCCGGGTTAGAGATTTAGTCCTATTATATCATTTATATATAGGACTAATCTAAATTCCGGGGGTGTCACATTCTTCCCCCCTTTAAGCCCTGACGTCCACGTCAGGCTCAAGCACACTCACAAGCACCAGGCGATGTGAGACTCGTCTCGCTAGCCTTAGCCGACCTTGTAGGGAGCTGCACTCCACCTACAACGGTCATTAGCCAGGGAGCCACACTCTACCCGCTATATAACCCTGGCTCAGCCGAGACTCATCTCACATTTCCGGCTGGTGAATGGCTCTGATACCAACTGTGACGCCCCACTTCCCAGGGGGTCACCCATCCTAGAACTACTCTAGCTCTAGCACGCTTAACTCTCATGTTCCTCTTGGATCTTGCTACTATCCAAAATGCTATAGCCGGGTTAGAGATTTAGTCCTATTATATCATTTATATATAGGACTAATCCAAATTCCGGGGGTGTCACAGTCGTGCTCTCCTCTATCTTTACCGCACGTCATTGGTCTAGAATAGTAGCAGAAAAAATATGAAGAAGCGGAAGGAAAGAATAATAAGAAAAAATAGTATAATTTTTATTCAAATAGTATAATTTTTTTTTGAAGAATCTAACTTTCATCTAAAAAATAGTGTAATTTTTTTTTGAAACAGTACAATTTCATCATTTTCTTCTTTCTTCTTTCGTTCTTGAACTTTCATGTAGAAAATAAAATATTTTATTTATTTATTTATTTATTTATTTTTTGGTTTACTCTCTGTATTTTTTTTTTTTTTTACTATTGTGACCTCTTTCTCGCACTCTACCACAACCACCGTCCTTATCGCCGTCATGAATCCGGCCAAAGTGCCGTCCTTCGAAGCCGCTTCCGCACCTACCGTGCGTGTGTCCGCGATGTTGTGCTCATCAGCTAAGCGTGGGCATGAGAGGGGCGGGAGCGTGCGCAGCATTGAGGGGCGGTGCGGGGGATTCCATTGCGGTGACGAGAGTGGCGGCGGCTTGGATGTAATGTGGGGCGAGGGTGACGAGGCGTGAGAGTGAGATGACGAGCTCGGAAGGAGAAGAGAAGAAAGACGAATCTCGAGAGAAAAAAAAAATAAGAAAGAAAAAAGGGTTAGAATTTGTTTAGTCAATTTTTAAAAAATTCACACTGAATTTGTATAAATGAAAAATGGGGCCACTTTTGTCAAAACGAAAAATGTATAATTTTTTATGCAAATTGATCAAAATTATTCTTTTAATTATAAAAATATATAGGCTTATTTAGATAAAAAAAAGGTTAATTTAATATAATTTGTTGTAAAATTTATATTGTTATATTTATTTTTTTAAAAAAATAAATTATTTATATATATCTCTACCGTCGATTAGAAATATATAGTTAATTATAGATCAAATGAGGTGAATTCTATTTTTTTTTTTTTTTTTTTCTATTTTTTTTCTTTTTTTTTTTCCTTTTTTTTTTTTTTTTTTTTTTCTGATATTATAATCTCAATCCCATTAAGATGGGCTCTAGCGCTCGAAGACAATGAAGCCCTCCCAATTAGAAGCCCTTCCGCGATAAAAGACAAGGCCCTCCCGCGATTTTTTTTTTTTTTTTTTTTTTTTTTTCTTTTTCTCTCGATTAAAATTCTAGCAATAAAAATTTGACTAGAAGAAGAATTCACCAAATTTTCACTCAAAGTATTAGGGAGAAAAAAAAAATTAAAAATAAAATCGTTGGAGTTTAATAGAGAAAAATAAATAAAAAATAAAATTATTAGATAGGAGTAAAGAAAAAAAAAGTGAGAGAAAACGTAGAGAACAATGATGAATTTAATTTTTTTTAAAAGAGAGAAGATGACCGAAATTTTGTGAAAAAGATATTTTTGTATTATTTTAATAGTTAAAATTTCTAGAGAAATATATTTGTAAGGACAATTAATATTTTATTTATATTCTGTTAAAAAATAAACAGTAAACTAACAGTAACAAACCAAAAAAATATATATAAACAACTTTAAAATTTTTAAAAAATAAATATGATAAATTAAATTTTATATAAATATATTTGTTATTCAATATATTTATATAGAAATATGTTTACATAAAGTGTATTACATAAAGTGGTATGAAATTAATCCTATTAAAAAAAAAAAATTAGAAAGCCTTAAATAGGAGAAGAATGAGTTGGGGACTCTTTTGAGTCATGTCAACAGAATTGGATAATAAAATCTAGTTTCTTTTATATATATATATATAAAAAATTAAGTTTTTATATTTTTAAAAATATAAAGTCATTAATACTGCTAAATTTTAATTTTCAAATAAAATGATCAAAAAATTAAAATTAATTAAAAAAAATTTAACGGTAAATAAATTTATAAACATTATTTACTTGATACTTCTAAAAAAAAACTCTCTCTCTCTCTCTCTATATAGATGAATTAAAAGCGCAAGATGCGGCGCCGTAATATTCGCAGGGTCCACTAAAAGATATAAGAGCAATAATTCCACCACATGCAAACTTAAATGACCATGTGTTTTTTCACGTGTGCCGATCTTATATAAGATTAGGACGCACATGCACTTTGTCACTATCACCATCTACGCATTTATTTCTTTGCTTTCTAATCCTAGGGAATATATATATATACAAATTAACCATAAATAAATATCAATAAAAACAAATGAAACAAAGGGCAAAAAAAAGAAGCAAGCATCCACATTAACTCAAATAGTTTATAATAATAATAATAATAATAATAATAAAGGGAGAAAAATCCATAGGTATCATGGTCCTAACTAGTTGAGAGCTGCTGTTTCCATTTGTTTCACACAACAAGTAGCAGAACCAATAGGTTAAAAAAAAAAAAGAAAAAAAAAAAAAAAAAGAAGAAAAAGAAAGAAATAAAAATGCTCACAGTTGGGATATTCTACTGAATCGCAACTGTTGGATACCATTATTGCGCTCGATCAGACGGTGTAGGCTTGTTGGATGGTCTCGATGTCCAAGCCCTTCAGCCTCACCACAGACTCCACATGCCCTTTCAGTGTGTGCAGCTCCCTTAGCCTGCAATTCCGCACATAACAAAATAATTACTTCTTAGAACAATAAATTGGAATTGGATTATCGTGATTTGGAACTTCGTCATACCTCGCAATTTCCGCTCGTCTCTTGGCCTCTTCGGCGATCTGATTAAGTTCGTTGATGTTGTTCCTTTCGCTGAACATCTTGGTGTCCGGTGGTTGAAGCCCGTGCAGCGTTCTCTGGGCGTGCGCCCACTGGAGCTCCCTCGCTTCCTTACCGAAATCCTTCTTTCTCGTGAAAGCAATCTACACAAAAGAGAGAGAGAGAGAGAGAGAGAGAGAGAGAGAGTGACCCATCAGTTACAAGCAAGGGTCATTTCGTCGAACTTAACACAGATGTTGAGTGTTTTGAGTTCTGAAATGGATGTATTACTCTTTGCTCGATAACAAGATCCCATGCTTTGCCGCTGAGTGCATATCGGATTAAGAATTTGATTATATCGAGGGGGAAGTAGAAAATGATATTGTAAAGCCAAATGACACCGGCCCAGCCCCATCCGATCCCTTTGATTGCAGCGAATCCCCAGTCGGCATACACAGCAATCAATGTAGCAATCTGTGCGTAGAAATGATATATATATATAAACCACTAAGTACGGCAATCAATGTGGCAATCAATGTAGCAACCTGAGTAAAAATATCCTTCGAATCGGATAATAAGATATTTGTCAACCTAAACTGGAAAGAGAACTTTACCAGCTGAGCAACGAAGAAAGCAGTGACGAGAAGCAAACCGGGGCGCTCAACAAAGGACCAACTGCGGGACCGCGTTACGAATATGAGAGCTTGACTGATGGTGCTAACTTGAAGGTAAACTGCAGAGGCGAGCTTTTGGAAGTCGTCCTGAGCTGTTTTCTCGAGACTTTCGACCTTGAATACCCGCTGAAACAAATTCATCATATTTTAATTAATCAGAGCTTAGCATCAGACTTTCCATTCAGGTAGAACTAGTGCAGGCTTAAAAATAACTAGTTGAATGATGTTCTGGGGCTGAAAATGACTTCTGCTTTATTTTTGCATTAACAATATGGTTTTGAAAAATCCTGATAAGTTTTGGATGCAATTTAAAGGTCTTATACCGGGAAGAAGTCAGTCTTGTACGCAGCCCAGAAGAAAATAACGGTCATCATGGCCAAGTAACCACCGAGGATAATTCCAGTTGCGAATATCTCAGCCAGCTTCCAGCTATCGGGGAGTGGGGACGGTTTCACCCTGTCTTTTGATATAGTCATTATTGTACCTGTTTGAAGAAGGAGACAGAAAGTTTGCATGTGAATCGTTACAACAAACAAGCCAGATGATGACAGTTCGAGAAAACATAAAAAAAAAAACAAAAAAACAAAAGTTCAACTCAGCAATTTGGGAGCAAAGAAAGTGTTACCATCATTTAGGATAGCAATGATCAGGACCATGAATGGTGGGAAATCAAACTTCCATATGAGGGCGAGCAACATAAACCCAAGCTGTTACAAGAAGTGTGAGAGTTAATGTTTTTAACTCTCAAAATTACTTAACGAATACCATGTACAGCATAAAGGATCAACAAGTTGGCATATATATATGATTAACAGTGCACCATACCATGATCTATCTTATAAATCATCTCAGTTAATTAAATAACAGTATAGCAGAGAATCTTTTTCTGATAAGTGTGCATATTTTAATTTATCCAAGTGTATCTATGAACAACTGCAACTACAAAGTCACAGAGAATGCTTGGAAAGGATATGCTATTTCGACGAAACCATACAAGTCAGATGTCGGAAAATAAAAAACAAAAAAAAGGAAAAAAGGCAATGGAAAACATACCACTATACGGATGGTAATTGATACTGCATAGATCTGCGACCAGAAAGCAAACCTTGGTCAGAGCAATTGAACAACACTCAGAGAAAGTTGTCATGATATCGTCATGGGTATTACTTACAGTGTAATTCTTCATACGCTGAAAAATTGCACGACTGGTCAGCACAGCACTGATGATCACACTGAGACCAGGTTCTGTAAGAACAATATCAGAAGCGCTACGAGCTGCATCAGTAGCATCAGCGACGGCTATCCCAATATCAGCTTTCTTTAGGGCTGGAGCATCATTGACTCCATCACCCGTCATTCCGCAAATATGCTTCCTTGCTTGCAAGCGTTTAACAATCTCATACTTATGCTCTGTAAGCAAAAAGGAAGAAATGATTAGCATCTAATTAAGGGAAAGAAGGTAAACCAACTGATCAACCAAACGAAAGATATTTGAAATAAGAAAGAAACGATACCTGGGAATACTCCAGCAAAACCATCAGCCTTCTCTATTAGCTCATCGATTGGCAAAGCAGCTATAGACTCATCCTTGTTCTGGCCCAACAAAGCAGACGATGGGTACATATTTGTACCCATACCCAGACGACGGCCGGTTTCCTTTCCTATAGCGAGCTGATCACCTGATGCACAGTCGAGAAACCTTTTACTACTTAGGCTATTATCAATAGAATGAACTTGCCATTATGAAAGAGAAAAGGCGTATCTAATATCTACTACACTTTTATCACCAACGAAATAGTTCTTCAGATGTCATGGAATCACAGGCATTTGGAATGACTGGTATGATGTATCAAGCTAAAACAATTAAATTTCTCTGCAATAGCTTCATTTAAAGACAAGCTAGCTAATAAAATCCAAGGAAGAGTCTTCGTGCAAAACCCTACAGAATTAATAAGTGGAATTCTGTTAGGACTGAGCTTCCAACTTTTGGCAGTAGTCGATTATAAAATGCCTAAACGATGAAAACAGATCTCTAAACTGAAAGTTATCATCCTTCATTCTAATCTATATCACTTTAGTCTCATTCAGGTTCAGCTTATTACTACTCACAGTGAATATTCGGATTCAACACAATAAAAACAGATATTTGCCTCCGAAGTACTTATATGCTAAAATACTAGGGGCTCTTAGACCTGAATTCACAGAGCCATGATAATTGCTCAAACTAAATGGAAATAGCAAGAGCAAGAGGAAATGGCAGAAATTTCTATAAGAGAAGCCAAACCTGTAATCATCTTGACATTCACACCAAGGTTCAGAGCCCTTCTAATTGTTTCCGCGCTATCATGTCGGGGAGGATCAAAAAGTGGCAAAAGGCCAAAGAACTGCCATGGACCTCCCGAACTCTCTTTTCTGCCTTCTGAAACCTCCTGCACAAATGAAAGAAATTTAAATTAAGATGCAAGAAATACATATAAAAATGAGGAAGATGCATGGAAATTCCTTATAAATTAGTGTAATTTTCACATCACCGGCTGCCGCCCCACAAATTCCCCTCTGCCAGAAAAAGGCAAAGGGGATTGTAGTTTAAGGAGCTTATAAAAAGATTTCAATATTTTGGGCGTAAAAAGTAAAAAAAAAAAAATCTTAATATATGTAATGGGAATTTCCTGCAATTTAGCATAGAATATACATAATCACTGAGGTTAAAACCAGTTTAACTGACATCAGAAAACACAAGAAAAACTTTTACTAGGATTATGAAGTTTTCACCTGATATGCCACAGCAAGCGACCGAAGTCCACGCTCCGCAAACTTGTCAATCACAGAATGTACTCTGCGCTCTATCTCGGATTTATTGTGTGCAAGATTGAGAATCTGCAGCTCAATTGAGAAAATTAATAAAAGCCCAGATTATATTCAAGACAAAAGTTAAAAGACAAGCACAGATTATAAAATGCCAGTACCTGTTCTGGGGCACCTTTGCTAACCCGGTGCATCTTTCCCTCACTATCAAGGTAAGTCAAAGCAGTTCTTTTGTCGGTAGGATTAAAAGGAAGAAAATGAACTTCTTGGACACCAGCACGTGCCTTCAAGCAGCAACCAAAAGAATTAATGGTGAGGATAAAAGGTTAACGCATAAGCAAAAATGAGAAAAAGATGTGAAAGCTTCTATTTACCTCTTTTGGGTCAGCGAGCATGCCAACAATGGCAGTGTCTATAGCATCTTGATTTTCAGTTCGTGAAGCTCGAGCAGCCATCAGAATTACGGTGTCCTGGGTTACTCCCTTCGTAAAAACCTGGTAAAATATAGTTGTAGTAGTGTATAGGTCAGTGAATTAAAAAAACACTCTACAAGGGTATTGTACAAAGATCTAGGCATCACGAACAACGACGACTCGAACACGGCGACTCGACAACTTTAAAAAAATTAGAGCACGGCCACGACATTGGCACCGCTATTAAAATACAATATTATTAATATAATAACATATATTTATTATATAAAAAATATTAATTTCATTAAAATATTATTATATTTCCCATACGAAAGATAGTTAATAAAATTCTTATTGATAGTTCATATATTTTAAGGAAAGACCATACATAATTTATTTATATTGTCCAAAAAAAAATTTGTGTACATTTCAAAAAGCTAAAATAACTATCATCTTACATTATATATACAAAAAAAAAAAGTTAAATAAAAATATATTTTTTAATGGGATGTGCCATGGACCCGCGTTGAACGAGCGTCCATGGCGTGCCCGACATGGACACGCGAGGCTTATCGAAGCGTTTGTGATACATAGACAAAGATTCATCAAGTCCGACCTCGATAAGGTTCCTGTCCACAGTTAGCTTATTCAAAGTCAGCGTTCCAGTTTTATCACTGCAAAGAACATCCATGCCAGCCATCTCTTCAATTGCAGTCATTCTCTTTGTGATAGCTCCCTGCAACAAGGTTCAATTTGTTAATAGCAATCTCATCATCATATAATATTCGCCTTTCTCCGAAACAACTTATCCAAAAGAAAAAAATCCTAACAAAATTGTAGTAAAATCTTTTTCAGAAAGCTTTTCGCAAGCAAACCTGTTGAGCCAAGCGGTGGGATCCAATTGCCATTGTGACAGATAGAACAGTGGGCATGGCTATGGGAATCCCTCCAATGAGAAGAACCAATAGATTGTCGATTCCGGGGCGATATGCTCTGTGCTGAATCGGATACATAACGATAATCTCCACAAACATTCCTACTGCAATAGAACAGATACAGAAATTCCCAATAGCTGTCAACACCTGCATCACAAACGAAAGCAAAAAACGAAACAAAAAAAAGGAATCAATAACTGTATCAAAGAGTAATACAAACATCTTTAAGTTAAAAAAAATGAGAAAAATTAAAATTCTCTATCTTGCCTTTTGGAAATGACCAACTTGGTTTGTGGAGTCGACCAAATGTGCGGCCTTGCCAAAGAATGTGTGAACACCGGTCGCAATAACAACTGCCTCGATCTCACCCTGCTTGCACGTTGAACCGGAATATACACCATCGCCGGGACCTTTGGTTACTGGCAGAGATTCTCCGGTGAGGGCAGACTACAGTACAAAGTCAGACATAATTGAAGGAAACTAGCTCATTAAACTGCACCATCACGGCAGAACATGATTCAATTCCAAATAATTAGAGAGAAAAAAAAAAAAGAAGAAGAAGAAGGATGGTCAAAACCTGATCAATCTTCAAAGGATCTCCATGAAGGAGACGAGCATCGGCCGGAATAATATCCCCGAGTTTGATGCTGATTATATCTCCCGGGACAAGGATAGCAGATTCCTCCTCGCTCCATCTTCCATCCCTCAGAACCTGGATTCAGCACAAGTTAAAAAAAAAAAATAAAAAAAAAATAAAAAAATAAAAAAAAATAAAAAAAAAAACACTAAATTTATATATGTAAATCATGTAAATCACTAATTTTGCTCTAAATTACTCAAGGGTTCTGAAGATTCTCCTTTATTTACATGCAAAGTTCATTCTTTTATCTCTCAGGTGCTGAAACAACAGGAATAGGAAAGGAAACAACAAACTTTTTCTCAGAAGTAAAAAATGGTGTCACTCATAGTGCTAAGAACCTTGGCTTTCGGGGCGAGCCGAGCCATGAGGGCGGCGGCCGCATTGCCGGCGTTGTTCTCTTCGATGAAGCTGATCGTCGAGTTGATCAGAAGCAGGGTGATGATGCCCACAAAATCTTGCCAATCCGGGGGCTTCCCCTGATGATGAAGAGCAAAAAAATGCATCTTAGATCGTTTTCATTGGATGAAAATTGAGAAGAGGAAAAAAAATTTGCTGCGACCATGTTGTTTCTGAGCGAGTTCTTACCCCTCCGTTCGCGAGGGCGATGGCCATGATCGCCGCAGCCTCCATGACCCAGGATAGAGGGTTCCACATGAACCCTAAGAATTTCAGGAATTTGCTCTCCTGTAACCATTTAAAACCCCATTTTCGACACAGATTAAAGAGATGAACCACGATTATGGCCCAAAAAACCCTAAAAACGAAGAACAATCCCCACCTTCTTCTCCTCGAGCTTGTTGGGCCCAAAAATCTCGAGCCTCTGCGCGGCTTGTTCGCTGGTGAGCCCCTCGGGGCTGCATCGGAGGTTCTCAAACACCTCCTCCAATGGTATGTTCTCCTACTCAAAAATCCCCAAAAATTAGCCCCGAATTCACCAAAAAATCCCCCAAAATCGACAAAAAACAGGGAAAAACAGAGAAAAAACGGGATCGGAGATCGAAAATGGAGGTACCAAATCCACCGCCTCCTTGAGCACGGCATCGAGGCTCGCCTCCTTCTCCCCCATCCTCTCTCCTCCTCCTCCTCCTCCTCCTCTCTCTCTCTCTCTCTCTCTCTCTCTCTCTCTACTTTTTGCTGTTGCAGTAACTGAAGATTCGAAAACTAAAAGGACAACAAAAAGAAAAAGAAAAAGAAAAGGAGTTGGGGGAGTGAGTGGAAATCCACAAGGCCTTTTATGTAAAGGATGAGGACAGAGAGTGAAAGAGAGAAGGAAAGCGAGGCTGCGAGAGGGATTGGAATATAAAATTAAGTAAAAAAAAAAAGAGAAAGAGGTGGGAATTTGAAGGGAAAAAGTGGGAATCAGTTCTATGGCTTTTGGCACATTAACATATTTTCTAAAAACCCCACTTTATTAATTAATAATAATAATAATAATAATAAAATAGAATAAATAATAATTGAGCAAGGAGAGGTGAGATAGAGTAGATGGAGAAATTATTTGCCTACACCTTGTGTATGAGCAAGTACATCTCTTACACTATATTATTGCTTAAAATTCTATTTTAAGTCTCTGAGCATCTGTTTCAAAATATAACAAATATATACTATTTTGATTTGGAAGGACACTGCATTACGATTGTTTTACCAACTTGTTGCTATTTTTTTTCTCTTTTACTCAGTCCTACAACAAAAATACTCAACCATAGATATCCAAATAGTTTATATTGTAAAAATAATTTTCAATTGAGTAAAAGAATTTTTTTTTTTTTTTTTTTTAACTATTTTTACATTGCTCCCAAATAAATAAACCGTTAGAATCTATTTGGTATTGAGGATGATTTATGACTAAAATGAGTTTGTAAGAAAGTATATATAAGCATGATTCTCTGTCTTTTAAAGACACTGTAAAAATTATATAATATTCAGCTTGCATGATGATGATCGTAAAGTGATATTGCTTACGAAAATAAATAAAATATTTTTTTTTATATTTTCTCATAAAAGGAAAAGGGGTTTTAAAATATGAGCTTTTGGTAATGAAAATAGTGCATGCTATATCAATAATTATAAACTTTAGTCGTCCATTTCTTACGAATCAAACAAATATCTTCTTTAATATATGTTGTTTTTTGGAACTACGGGATAGAACTTATGATCCTTATACATAAATTTTTTAGGTATTTCCAATATTCCATCTACAACAATAAATTTTAATTTTAAGATATTAATAATCAAACAAATATTTCATGTGGCCTATGAGATGCACAGATACACAGGGTGTAAAGAACAATTTATAGTGAAGGAGATGAGCATCATGCAATAAAAGATTACAAGAAGAAATGGAAAGAGGGTGGGGACAAAGAAGGCTAAGGGGAGATGTACTTGCCTGGTACATAAAACTCTATCCTCCTCCCACAGTGCCCTCATTCCTTTCCTTGTTACACTTCTCCTCCTTTAATTAATTACATTTAACCTCCACATTTATGTTCAAATGGGGCCATAGAGTGATTGAGCCATCCTTGTTTGGAATAAAGCATCTATGATAAAAAAAAAATATACAGAATTTATCCGAATTGCCAACTGTTTTATTTTTGCTATGGAATTTTTTTATTTATTTGATTTGAGTTGACTTTAAAATTTTGAATTTTAAAAATTAAATGATTGAATAGTAAAATTAAAATTTTAAAGACTAAATTACTAAAAAATATTATGTAAATGTTTTTACTTTTCTCTCCTAATGTTCGAAAACATATATTTTATGCACTAAAAAATTTAAGCCGACGCATTTAATCCCTTCCGTTAGAGTTATTTATTATTTTGTTTATTTTTTATAATTTATATCAAAAATATTTTTAAAAATAACAAAAATATATTAATAAAATAATTTTTTATAGAATAAATAAAAATAATTTGATCATTTCACTATGTCTATTAACATAGTAATACTTTGAAAGCATTTTTAAAATTTTAAGAGATAAAATATAAATTTTTAAAAATTAGATTAAAAGAAAGGTAAATATGTATTTTAGTTAATTTTGAATGATTGGACGGTCGATTTAAAATAATATATAGTTCAATAAGTCCTATGTATTTACACCAATAATTTCTCAACTCAACCCCTTTTAGATTTCTTTTTGGACGCATAAATATAAGCTTCATAAATTTCATTCGATTTTTAAATGATACGTACTTATAAATTACACGCCCATGCATTTACGTAAACTATTTGCATGGTAAATATAACCGTGACTAGGCACAGGAAAAAAATTAAATATGTGAATTTTAACTCCATATTTTTATAATTGGAGGGAGTGGATCAACACCTTACTTTCTTAAACATTTTACTTTTGGATTTTTATTAAGAGTTTAATTTGGTTTATTTTTCACAAAAAATGTAAAAATTTATTTATTTATTTTTATAATTTTTTTATAGTTAATTTATTTTTCTAACTTTTTAGGACCAAACTATTTGCTTTCATTGCACCACGATCGATGCACAGGTGAAACATTAAAGTTGTTGTTAAAGTTGTTGATGTTGGGATTTTTCCATATGTGATTCAATTAATTCTATTCAAATTTTAATTTACTATAAATAATTATCAATTCTTATATATATAAAATTACCTGATATGATATATTTATTTTTTTTTACTTATTTATAAATGAGTAATAATTCTATCAAGGTTTCACATATATTCTGGTGACGAATTATTATCTGTTAAATTACTATATGTTACATACCATATAGAAAGAATTACCATCTGTTTAATTACTAGTTGTTTCACACATCTCACATCCGAAACAAGAAGAAATTAATTGGACTTTTCGCTTATGCAGATTGATCAAAATTATGATCCTATGAATACATGTCTCTTTAATTTTATTATTTTTTATATACCAACATAAATCCATCAATTGAACTTATTATTATTAGAAAATATGCATTATTAGTTGTACAGTTGTGAGAGGACAATTTCGTCCTTGAACTTAAAAAGTGGACCAAATGTATTCAATTTTATGAAACAAAATTTTCTGTAATTTTTTTTTTTTCAAATTTTATGAAAAAAATAATGTTTTCCGTTTTCAAATTTAAAATTATGGAAAAAAGGTGTAGATCCATAAAAATTACTTTTATTTGTCGATAAATAGTTTTTTTTTTTACGTTTTTTTGAAAAACTAAAAATCCTTTTATTCCAATTCACAAAATAATTATTTTTTTTTTGCAAAAAAAAAAGAGCTCTTATATATCACTCGATGTGACGAGTGGAATTCACCCACCCCTAGGATGGGGTGGGTGTAAGATGTACACCCCATTTGGGGTGTACATCTAGCATTTTCCTTTCCTATATATATATATATATATATATATATATATATATATATATATATATATATATATATATATATATATATATAGAGCAATGCTACATGTATACCCCGAAGGGGTGTATATCATACACCTCCACCATTTTAATGGTGGCGATATCTTTTACGGGTCACATCGATTGATCCATCATCACACCCCACCCATTGGATGGGTGGGGTGTGTGATATACACCCCAAATGGGGTGTACAAGTATCATTTCCCATATATATATATATATATATATATATATATATATATATATATATATATATATATATATATATATATATATATATATATATATATATATTTATTTATTTATTTATTTATTTATTTATTTAGTGGATTCTCAGCATCTCAATCATGATTTCTATTCTGAGTCAATTCTCAAGATCTCGAAGTTGAAAATTTCCAACAATCTGGGTATGTGGGTTTTTTTTTAATCTAGTTTATAGGTTTTTTTTTAAATTGGGATTTGGTCAAAACATATATGGGACACCTAAGTTTTTAATTAATTAACAATCAATTTATAGTTTTTCCTGTTTTTTTTTTAAAAAAAATCTCAGATCCAAAAATCAATTAGACACAAATGCATAATTGAATTTTAATCTCTGGTATTATTTTTAGGTAGCGTTTAGGTGAGAGACAAAATGGGTATAACAATAGGGACGTGTTTGATTTGTCATTTTTTTATTCGGAAATCAAAATTAGAATGACAAATTTGCCTGTGGGTGTTTAATATAAAGGATTCCCATTCTGATTTTCATTCTGATTGTCGGGGTGAATGAAAATTTTTCAATCACTCTTTTTTTTTTTTTTATTCAATCCCGATTGTTAGATCTGATTAAAAGTTGAATCCGGACCGTAATAATGTATTTTAATTTAAAAAATATCTTAATTATATTTTATATTTTTTATTTAAAAATTAATTTAATTTTTAACTATAATTTTTAATAAAAATATAAATTTAAATTTAGAAATTTAATTTTAAATTTTAGATTTTGATTTAGAAATTAAATTAAAATATAAATTCAATCAAGCATTTTAAATTTGATCTATAAATTTAAATTTAAATTAAATTGCAAGTTCGAATTTGAATCGAATCAAAAATTAGTTTTTGATTATAAATTTAATTTTTGAAATCAAATCAAAAAGTAGTTTTTAATTATAAATTAGTTTTTAAATCAAATCAAAAATTAGTTTGAGTTTGAATTTAAATTATAAATTTAATTTTATACTTTGAGGTGCAAACTTAATTTTAAAATATTTTTATATTTTGTATTTAAATTAAAATTTTATTCTTATTTTAATTATTTTTTGATAATAGAAAAAATTTAAATATTGAAAGTAAAAATCAATCATGCTGATTTCGATTGTTAATTTGAACCAAACATATTTTGCGAAATTTTATCATTTTTTCAATTCATGTTCATTTTGATTTTCATTCCAATTATATTTTCTATTTGGAACCAAACGGGCCCTAGAAATATATGACCTTGTGCCTAATTGTGGTTATTTTTAAATTTTGAAACTAAAGGTGCATTTATATCAAAATGAGAAATGGAATCCAAATCGGAATCAAAACAGAATGGAAAAGAATTAAAAACGGAATGATAAATTTTTTTAATATGTTTGGTTAAGAATAACAATCGGAATTAGTATGATTGATTCATATTTTTAATGTTTAAAAAATTTAAATTATAAAAAAATAATTAAAATATAAAAATAATTTAAAAAAAGCTTGCAACTCAAAACATAAAGTTAAATTTATAATTTAAATTCAATTAAAAAGTTAAATATTAAAAATTTACATCAAAAAATTGAATTAATAAATCAAAAATTTAAATGTAAATTTTTTAAAAAATTAAAATTTAAAATTGAGTAGGCAATTCAAAATATAAAATTAATTTTTGATTTGATTCAAATTCAAACTTACAATTAAATTTAAATTAAAATTTAAATGAAAAGATCAAATGTATATTTTAATTTAATTTCTAAATAAAAATCTAGAATTAAAATTTTAATTTCTAAATTTAAATTTATATTTTAATAAAAAATTAAAGTCAAAAAATTAAATTAAATTTTAAATATAAAATATAAAATATAGCTAAGATATTTTGGTAAAGTATAATATTTTCGTCTGAATTCAATTTCTAATCCGGCCTAGAAAAATGAATGATTGAAGAGATTTTCATTTATATGGGAATCAGAATCGGAATAAAACTCCTGCGAATCGGAATAAAACTCCCGCATATCAAATACCTACAAATGAATTCGTCTATTTCGATTTCGAATCCAAGATAAAAAAGGACAATCAAACAACCTCTAAAGTTCAATTCTAATATATTTTTATTGTATTCAATGACATCTTTGAGACTAAACATAACTTAAAGCCGATTCAACATTAAGAACGGTCTAATGCTATTAGATAAAAAAAAAAAAAATTAGCCATGTTTAGATGTAAAGTTATAAAATTTTATAGGATTTATATTATGTGATTTTGATCTCTATGAAATCGAGAATTCTTTTAACTCTAAATAATTTTGTTATTTTATTTTTAAACTATTTGGATCCAGGATTTCTAACAATTGAAATATTAAAATTTAAAATCTAAAATCTAAAATCTAAAATTAAAATTAAAAATTTAAAAATTTTGAAATTTTAAAATTATAAGTTGAAATCTATATTTAAATTTTTGAAATTCAAAATTTACATCTTTGAAATTTAAAAGCTTTAAAGTTTAAGTTTTAAAATTTGAAAATTTAAAGTATAAAATTTGAAATTAAAATTAAAAACTAAAATTTGAAATTTAAAATATTGAATAAAAAATTTGATATTCAAAAATTAAAATTTAAAATTTTAAAAATAAAACTTTAAAGTTTAAAATTTGAAATTTAATATTATAATTTTTTAAGTTTTGAAAATTTGAATATAAATATAAATTTAAAATTTAAAATATCTATATTTTTAATTTCAAATTTTAAATTTTAAATCTTTTTTTAAAATTTAAATAAAATACAATATCTAAAAATTTAAAGTTTAAAATAATTTTAAATTTTAATATATGAAATTTGAGGAGAGGGGGAGAGGAGGGGGAGAGGAGGGAGAGAGAGATAAAAAAAAGAATGGTGAAATTTTTTTCTTAGGATGGAGTGTGATTATTATTTTACTTTATTTTTTGGATTATAATTTAACTATACTTCAAAAAATAAATTTTTTTATGACTACAACATAGCTTAATTATGCAACATTTTGTAAGATATCTAAATAGAGTCTTAACTTAAATGCATAGAGAAATTTATTTTTTCTATGTTTTAATATAGTCATAAATATTAAATCTTAATTTATTAATTTTAACATGTGCAATATATTATCAATATATAAAAAATTAAATGATTCTATCATGGATTTTAAGGCCGGCAACGTAATTTGTCCGTAATCACAAGTTTTTTCCAACTTGAGATGATGCTCTAAGATGGCTTTTTTAAAAAAAGGAAAAATAAAAATAAAATATTGTTAGGTGAGTCAATTTTTTTCAAAATCTTGGTAGGTAAAATAGGTGTTACTTTTTTGACAAAATATGAGCCACCAAAACAATAAGTACTAGGGATATAGATAAATTAGGTACGGAAGAAGAAATTTGATCACATATGACCTAAGAAAAATAATTCCTATGTGATTGAAAACTTGGAATCATCATTTGAAAAATGGGTAACATTTTGACCGCATCTATTTTGCTTGTAAATTGAGGGCTCTTCTGTGATGGGAAAGAAAGAAAATAAAAAAATAAATTTTATGTAAAATTATATAAATTTATCTGAATTGTGGATAATTTAAATTTTATTATTAGATTTTTCAAAATTTGAATTTTATTATTCATCTTTTAATTTATTTGATTTAAGTCAATTAACAGCGCTTTGACTTTAAAATTTAAGCTGATTTTTTTACTTTAAGTAATTTATTATAAACTAAAACTTGAAACCTTGAGTAGTAAAATTTAAATTTTGATAGGCTGTGTCGTCGATTCAAAATAGTCTATAATTCAGATAAATTTTATATATTTTTACCTAAATTTTTATTTGCTCCTATATAGTTTGATGAGCATAATTTTACTTTATCACTATGTGATTTAAAATTTTAATTATTATTTTATCTATTAAATATGATCAAATTCAATGAGCCTTATTTTTCAAATACGTTTGGTTATAGATGAAAACAACAATTCTAATTTAAATATGAAAATACTATTCCATTCTTTTTCCTGAAACAAATTTGTTCCCACTTGAGAACAAACTTAATTAAAGTAAATATTCATTAATATATAAGTGAAATATCAATTTTGTCATTTCAAATAAATTCTTTCAAAATTTTCAACTATTAGAATAAGACAAAAATATCTGAAAGGGTACAAAAATAAATTTATTATTTAACCTATGATTAATTATATTTTTCTAACGAATATTGACAGTAAAATATATATAAAAAACTTAAAATTTTTAAAATAATAAATATAAAAAATTAAACTTTATAAAAATACATCTGTTATTCAATATATTTATAAAAAACTGTATGAAATTAACCTATTTCAAAAATTATATCTATACTAAAAATAAATCGTTCTTATTTATATTCGAATTTTAAATTATTTATCAAATCAATTGCACTAATCTTTTTAAATGGATACAAATAATATATAAATAAAATATTTAAAAATCCAACAAACTATAATATAGTAGGCTCTCACGAGATAGTGGTTGGGATGAGGGCCCCATAAATCACGTTGCTGAGTGGCATCTCTACCATGTGGGTTGGAGAAATAATTATTAATTATAATATTTTTATAATTAATAAATAATAAATATAAATAAATATATAAATATTTTTAAAATATTGAATGGTGGAAAAACATGAGACAGGTGGTGATGACTTTGTTGGTATACAGGTGGTGATGACTTTGTTGGTATGCAGGATTTGGTTGGACGAACAACAACTTGGTTTAAACAAATGTTTTTATATAGAAATAATATCTTATATCAGAATATTTTTTTTTTCTTAATTTTATTGTTTTAAATATATTTTTTATATATTTTTTTGTTATTCAAAAATACTCTTTTTATTAGTATCAGTTAAATTATCTCAGATTAAACTCGGATTAAAATTTTATCAAAATTTTAAAAATTAAAATATCTATTTTGTCTTTAATGACGATAAAAACAAGTATATTGAAAAAGATAAAAAATTAAAATATTTCTATTATTTCTAACTTAAGAACAAATAAGAAAAGTCAGAAACGATAAAACAAATATATTTTAAAAAATAAAATAGTAAATTCACACTATTTCTAATAGTTCATATATTTGAAAGAATTATTTTTTTTTTAATATTAATCTTCTAAAAGAAATAAATAAGAAAATTTAAAAAATTTCAGAGTATATAAGCAACTGCCCTTATATATATATATATATATATATATATATATATATATATATATATATATATGATTTAAACCCTTAAATTTTAATTTTTGATTATTCCTTGTTAAAATTAGATTAGATTTAACAAGACCTTCAATTGAATTATTAAAAATAATTTAGATGAAGCAAATTCAAATTTGAGATTTGAGGTGGTGTTAATTGAAAAAAAGAAAAAATTAAATATTTTGTAAAAAAATTATATGATGTGTCTATTAATCTACGTGACATTCAAAAAATTACAATAAAGTAAATTTTACAATCAAAATATCACACGCCTCTCTCAGGATCAAAGAGTAATTTAACTAACATGAAAGTAAAAGTAAAAGTAAAATAATAATAATAATAATAAAAAGGGATTGAGAAGTAGATGGTACAAATGAAGGTACAATTCCGTAATTACGGACAAAAGAAGTCCTTTTCTGTTACATCATCATCCTCATCTTTCTTTCTTCTTTTTTTTTTTCCTTTTTTTTTCTGTTCCTTTTAAAGATCGTGGTCAACTTTCGAGTCATTTTCCTGGCCTCCCCACCCCACACTGATAAAAAAAAAAAGAATGATAAATACACCCCCACTCTTTTCTCATAACTTTTAAAAATAAAATTTTTGAATTAATTTTAATTTGTCTTTGTATGATTTTGCGCCTTTTTATTTTATTATTTCGTGATTTAAAAAATTATACTTAAATATAATATAATTTTAATTTAATTTTATCAAAAATATTTGTAGGCAAATAGGGAGCAAAAATTTAAAAAATGTTAGATTCTTACAGTAAAATAAAAACAAAATTAACTATAAATATTTAAGTATAATTTTTAAAATCAAAGAATAATAATTAAAAAAACATATATAATTTTTTGAATCAAAATATGATAAAATAAAAGTGCACACAACTGTTGTGAGATAAACTAAAGCTTGTCTTATATATATTTTTTTTTCAAAAAAAAAAAAAAAAAGAGTAGAAAGAGAGGCGCTTATTTAAAACAAACTTTATGATAAAAGTCTCAAAATCAAAATATAAGAAATATTTATTTTATTACTACTAATTTTTTAGGCTATATAATGCTAAATGTTACAGTTTTCAAAAAATTAGAATATGTTCACAAGCATCGCTAAATTTAATCGGGTTTTTTTAACACCAAAACGGAACCGTAGCTCCACGTGGCATGCTCTCATTTGATACGCCCTGTCGACGGTGCACCCAACTTAGCACGAGGTTACAACTGGGCGCGGGCCCCACACGCGCACAAAACGCTGCGGTGGTGCGGGTCGAGGTGGGACCCACCCGCCGGCATGCCGCCGCGTGAACGTCAGATCTCGACCGTCCAAGCAATCATACGAGAACGTACGGCTCGGGACGGAGCATCGTATCCGTACGCCCCGCCCCCATTATCTGACCCCTACCAATTATTAATCTCATCTCATTTTGGATTTTCCTTTTGTCCAATTTTACAATTTTTCCTAGTAATTAATTTTTAATCTTTAAAATTATTAAATAATTAATGGGCAATGCTACATGTACACCCCGAAGGGGTGTATATCATACACCTCCACCATTTTAATGGTGGCGATATCTTTTACGGGTCACATCGATTGACCCATCATCACACCCCACCCATTGGATGGGTGGGGTGTGTGATATACACCCCGAAATGGGTGTACAAGTATCATTTCCCATAATTAATACTGTAAACCTGTAGAATTATAATTTACAAATTATATTTTGGCAGTGTCGATTACTGATCAGAATGTTCTATCGTTGAAAATAACATAAAAATAATTTTAACACTATAACACAAACATTTGAGATCATCTGCCATCCGAATTCCACAAGTAATTTGGATGGATGCAGACTCGAAAGGCATTGTCTTCTAATACGCTATCAGTGGGGTTTAATATAAAGTTTTTAAGTTAAGAGATACAAACTCGACATGACGACTATGAATATCACTGATACGAATTAACTACATGCAAAAATTGATGTTTTAGTGTTCTTCGATTCAGAATGCCTTGCGCGTCTACCTCATGAATGAAAAATCTATTCCACGCTTGATTTTGGACATCTATAATTTATTTCGGGACTTTTCTAATATCGGCTCAGCTCGGGCTTCTTGCAGAAAAAATTATAAAACCGACACCGACCGTTACTGACTAGACTTTGGATTTCAATGTCTTCAAATTTTGTACAAATTATTATTATTATTATTATTATTATTATTATAGAAAGTTGATTATCTGTACGAATTTTATTAAAAATAATAATAAAAAAATTAAAATATATTTTCGATAGCAATGTTTTGATGTGTAGCCGCTCGACTAGTCAACTATAAAAAAGGTACTAAAGATTGACAAGGTGGTATATTTAATAATGACAGAATATATTTCGGACGTCTGTCAAAAATGAACAAAAATTCTAGAGAGTAGAAAAAATGTTAGAATATCATATCAACAAAGAAGAAGAACGAAAATGTGTTGATACAAATAATTTGAAAATTCTTTCACAGAATAAATTTTTGATGGTAATGTTTTGATGCGTAGCCGCCCGAATAGTCAATTATATAAAAAAAAAAATGAACTACATTACATTTCATGATGACAGAATATATTTAGTATGTCGGTCAAAATTGAACAAATTTTTTGAAAATGAAAAGAAATGACAGAGAATTTTATCAGTGAGGAAGAAGAACGGAAACGAAGGAAGAAGAATGGAAACGTGTACGGGCAGGTGTACCAATTGCCGTCCGCCTTCGAGGTAGCATCAAGCAAAGATTTTGTGTGTGGGGTGGGACCCACCACCGGAGCTGACTGACCGTACGGAGAGCGACCCACTCCCGTCTGTAATCCGTACGGAAAATTTGAGAGGACTTTGCGTGGAAACAAGGAAGTCTTCCCACCCACCAAAAAACCGATGCAGATGTCTTTATTTATTTCTTCTGGACTATTCCTATTTTTTCTCGTCATTTTTTAGAAAGTTGTGGCTAAATTAAATTTTAGTTTATTATAATTTTTAATTTTATTTTTAATTTATTTATTTTTGATATTTTAATTAGATTTTATATTTGAATTTAGGTGAGCAGCGTTGTAGTTATTATTATATTATTGACTATAGTACTGTTATGTCTGCGGGGCTGAGCTAATTTAATTATAACAAATTTATTAAGTTTGAGCTAAAAAATTATAATAAATTTAAATTTTAAAATCGTAGTGTAAATTTGAGCACCAAATAAATAATTTAGTCTACTTTTTTTTTAAAAAAAAATAATATCTAAATATATTCTTCAAAAATTTAAAAATATCTAATATATTTTTTAGTTGAAAGAAATAATATCTAATATATCTTTCAAAATTTTAAAAATATTTAAAAATATCTAATATACCCTTATTAGTTCCCTTCAAATATTCCAAACCTTTTAAAGGGTTTACTAATGAGATTTGAAATTTAGAAGAGTATTTTGATAATTTCAAAATAAATTAAAAAAATTTAGAATAGTAATCAGGAGTAAATATGGAAAAGCCCTCATTTTTAAATATCTATTCTATAATACAAAAATAAAATAAGTTTCCAAATCCAAAAAGTGGAAGTTATTACTTAAAATTTTTAAATTTACCAAATTAATAGCATAACTCCATTAGTATTTTATCAAAAAATATTATACCTTACTGGAGAGAAAAATAAATTTCAATCAATGCATAGTTTTTCTGTAGCCCTGGGTGCGCTATTTTTTGCACATGAGACTATTGGGCCACTCTACAACGGCGGGACTCATATTTGTGATCAGAAATATTCAAAAAAATGCAACCCTTTCAATAAATCATGCCTCAATATTTGCTGCAGAATATATTTTTGGTGAGTCATGATGATTATAGCCAATGATAAAATTTTCGGTCTATATTTGGTTCAGTTATAAAATAGATCTGTTTATTTCATAAATAAATATAAATTCAGAAACAAGTATTAACCACCGATGAAAATTTGGTTATTTTCGAAAATAAGAAAAATGACGTTTGGATAGTTAGATTAAAATAGTGATAATAAAAGTAAGACTAAATTATAGAAACCCCCTATAATATATCGCTTTTTCATTTTGCCCTCCTATCTTTCAAAAGACTACATTTTGTTTTCTTGTAATTAAGTTTTTTAATAAAATTTTAAAATTAATTTATAAAATATAATTTAAATTATTAAATTTTGTAGATTGCATATATTTAATTAAATTTTGAATTTAAAATATTTGTCATCTAATATAAATTGCGTTGTAGGGAGTGTTAATATACACCAAGGTGGATGTAATAATTTTTTCTTTTTTCAATCAATTTTATTAAGGTACATATATTCTTACCTATTTTTTCATTTAAAATAAGTTCTCCAAATTTAACTTTTTAGTTGAAAATTTTATTTATAGAATGCTTATCAAAACAATTAATTTGATTAAATTTTTAAATAAAATTAGTAGAATGATTTAACACTATTAATATTAAAAGTTTTAAAAAATATTAATAAAAATAGATTTTTTTTATAATGTACATAAGACTATTTTATAGAATTTTATTTTATTTTATTTTTTTTGCATTTCTTTAGTTATAACTTTTCTAATTTTAAAATTTAATAAGTATATATTTTAATTAGCTAAAATACTATCAGTCCGTCGCGAAGCGCGGACCCTATACTGGTATATATCTAAGTTTCAGGTATAGGCCTAATTAAGATTTTGAGCTAGTTCCATTCAACTTTATATATATATATATATATATATATATATATATATATATATATATATATATATATATATATATATATATATATATATATATATATATATATATATATATATATATATATATATATATATATATATATATATATATATATAGAGTTGGGCTGGAATGCTATTGATAGCATCAACCCAACTTTGCCACCCATTTTGTAGTCATTGGATCGCATTGAGATCCGTGTAGGTTCTTTAATGAAAAAAAGAGAAAAGAAAAAGTAAAAAGAAAAAGTAAAAAGAAAAAGTAAAAAGTAAAAAAAAAAAAATTTTAATTAAAGGACTTGCACGAATCTCAATGCAATCCAATGGCTACAAAATGGATGGCAAAGTTGTGTTAGTGCTAGTAATAGCATTCCAGCCCAACTCTATATATATATATATATATATATATATATATATATATATATAAAATTGGGCTTCTATTTTTTAAAAAATATTAAATTATTGGTGAGATTTTAACCCTTGGATGGATGAATGAATGTGTGGTTAGATTGATAGTAGGCCTCGGTAAAAAATTTACAAGCACCAATTGCTTGGTATTTTTACAAATACATAGCATATATATATATATATATATATATATATATATATATATATATAGAGAGAGAGAGAGAGAGAGAGAGAGTATACTTTTAAAAGCACAAACAAAAATATGCTTGTGAATTTTTTACCATTAGATTTGTATTGAAATTTGTGCTTTTGTCAAGTCAACTAAGAAGAGAGAAAGAAAAAGTAAATAACACAAATCTCAATGCAAATTCAATGGTAAAAAATTCACAAGCATATTTTTGCTTTTGCTTTTGAAAACATATAAGCTCTACTATATATATATATATATATATATATATATATATATATATATAGTGTAGGGCTACTATACTCTTATGAGTATAAATCCTTTTGCACTCATAACTTTTTCATCCTTGGATAAAAGAATGTGTGATAAGGATGATAGTGGTCCCCCTAGGGTTTACTAGGTTGTTGGGAAAATAGTAAAAAATTTTAGGAACTACTATAATCCTTACGGCACAATCCTTCATCCAATGGATGAAAACTTATGAGTACAAAATTTATTTACTCATAAGAGTATAATAGCCGGACCCTATATATATATATATATATAGAGAGAGAGAGAGAGAGAGTTCGGCTAGAGTACTATCGATAGCACCAAGCAATTGGTCCTATCAAGTTTTTAGCCCTTGGATTAAAATATGTGCGGTTGGAATTATAGCGGGCCCTAAGATTTTTACTATTCAACCAACCACCCACTAAACCCTAGGAGACCACTATTATCATAACCACACATTTTTTAATCCAATGGCTAAAAACTTGATAGCACCAATGACTTGGTACTATCGATAGTATTCCAGCCTAATTTTATATATATATATATATATATATATATATATATATATATATATATATATATATATATATATATATATATATATATAGTTCGACTACTATACTCTAATAGTATAGATCCTTTCGTACTCATAAGTTTTCGCCTATTTGATGAAGTAATGTTCGGTTAGGATTATAATGATCTCCTAGGGTTTTCATCATCAAAGGACGAAAAAGTTATGAGTACAAAAAGGTCTATACTCATAAGAGTATAGAAACCCTACGCTATATATATATATATATATATATATATATATATATATATATATATATATATATATATATATATATATATATATATATATATATATATATATATAGAAAGAGAGAGAGAGAGAGAGAGAGTTTGATTGGAATACTATCGGTAGTAAACGGACGTTTTTACTACCGATTTGTTTTCGATGATGGAGCATCCGAATCAATGATCGGTACCGTTGAATATGATCTAGATCATTAGAACTATCTAGAAAACAAATTTTAAATCTTTTCGACATCTTTAGCCTAATGATTAAAGGGTTGCAAAATTTATAATTTTAAAGATAGATATGAGGCGTTTGCTTGTTTAACGGTGTAAAAAAATCTAAATCAATTGAATTTTTGTTAGAATTTTTTTTAAACTATTTAAAATAAGATTTATACTCTAGATCTTGATTACAAGACTTCTATCATCACTTTTTGAAGTATATTCATTTTCAGCCGTTCATTTTTATATTTACTTAATTGATGGACAAGAAAAGAATATCGAAAAAATAAAAATTTGATTTCTAGATAGTTCTAGCGGTCTAGATCATATTCAACGGTGTCGATCATCGATTCGGAGCGTGACTCCATCATCGAAAACAAATCGATAGTAAAAACGTTCATTTACTATATATATATATATATATATATATATAGTAGAGCTTGCATATTTTTAAAAGCACAAGACCAAATATGTTTATAAATTTTTTACCATAACATTTGTATTGAGATTTGTGCTATTGTAAAGTAAACTAAAGAAAGAGAAAGAAAAAGTATAATAGTACGGATCTCACTATAAATTCAATGGTAAAAAAATTACAAGCATATTTAAGATTGTGCTTTCGAAAATATATAAGCTCTACTATATATATATATATATATATATATATATATATATATATATATATATATATATATATATATATAGTCCGGTTAGAATACTATTGATAGCACCAAGTAATTGATGCTACAAAATTTTCAGTCATTGGATGAAAATATGTGCGGTTGGGATTATAGTGACCCTCTAGAATTTTTACTATTCAACCAACCATCCACTAAACCCTAAAGGACCACTATCATCCTAGCCGCACATCCCTTAATCCAAAGACAAAAAATTAAGTTGATAGCTCAAATAACTTGGTGCTATCGATAGTATTCCAGTCTAATTATATATATATATATATATATATATAATTGAGCTTCTATACTTGTAAAAGTATCAAGTCATTGGTGCTTGTAGGTTTTTAGCCATTGGATGAAAGGAGGTGTATGTGGTTAAGATGATAGCGGGCCTCTTGGATTAAGTGAGTGGTTGGTTGAATAGAATGATCTAAGAGATGAAATTAGTCAAAAGAGTAGATTTAACGGTAGAAAACTTACAAGCACCAATTGTTTGGTGATTGTACAAGTATAGTAGCCGAACTCACTCATTATCTCTCTCTCTCTCTCTCTCTCTCTCTCTCTCTCTCTATATATATATATATATATATATATATATATATATATATATATATATATATATATATATATATATAGAGTCCGGCTACTATACTATTAATAGTACCAAGTTATCGGTGCTATCAAATTTTCTATCCTTAGATCAACATCTTTGATCATTTTTACCTGTTAGATTTTATTATTTTTCCAACCACCTATTAAACTCATGGGGTCCACTATCATCTCAACCACATATCTTTTAATTCAAGGGTTAAAAATTTAATAGCACCAACGACTTGGTACTATTAATAGCATTCCAGCCTATCTCTCTCTCTCTATATATATATATATATAGAGAGAGAGAGAGAGAGAGAGTTAGGCTGGAATACTATCGATAGTAACAAGACATTGATGCTATCAAGTTTTTAGCCTTTTGGATTAAAGAATGTATAGTTAAGATGTTAGTGGTCCCCTAGGATTTACTAGGTAGTTGGTTGAATAGTAAAAATCTTAGGGGACCACTATAATTTCAACCGCATATCTTTTCATCCAACGGCGGAAAATTTGATAGCACCAATTGCTTGGTGCTATCGATAGTATTCTAGCCGGACTCTCTCTCTCTCTCTCTCTCTCTCTCTCTCTCTCTCTCTCTCTCTCTCTCTCTCTATATATATATATATATATATATATATATATATAATATTATATATATATATATATATATATATATATATACACACACACACTGATCTAAACATATCAAGAACCAACTTTTACTTATAGAGAACCAATTAATCCCAACTACTTATAGAGAACCAATTAATCCCAACTTTTACTTAGAAAGATGCTATAAATTAACAATTAGGTTTTATGTTTATATATTTGGTTTGGCTTCTAAAATTGCTTGTCCTTTCTCAGAAAAAAAAAGTTAAAATCTTTTCAACGGTCGGGAAGTTGAAATAAGCATCAGAAGATCCTATATATATATATTTATATATCAAATGCTTAATATGATCCTTTTTATGCATGGTGATCTCTAAAACTGCAAGCATATTTAATAAAAATTGTTACTGTTTTTTTTTAATAATTAGACAAGCTGTATAACATGCAGTCCTAGTGGGGAATCACTTTCACTAGTTAGGTGCATGTTGGATTTGGTTTATAAAGTTTATGATCATATATAGTGGTCTATGATTGTCACAATACATTAAAGGAGATCAATAATTAATTTTATTCCATCCTAATCAAACAACATAATGAAACAAGTGGTTTACATGTGGGAGGCACCAAAAAATTTGGTGGGGGTGTGTTTTAAAGTTGATGCATTTAAAAGAGTACAAATTAGGATGTACCAAATACTTGCTTTTGTATTCATGCAACACAAGATTCATCTCCTTAACACATTTTGGCTTTAAAGCAAGCTATTATTCCATAACACTAAGATATTATTTGGGGGAGATGTACTTTGTTGTCATATTTAATCAATGTAATTATTTATTTCCATTTTAGAATAAAAGAGGAGAGTGCTCATGGACCACTTCAATTTTTACTAGTTTTACCAACTTAATTGAACTATATAGATCATATAGAATTATTATGTCTCCAATTAAATGAATCACATTTTGATCAAGATGTTTTGACCATGTTCATTGGATTTTTTAAAAAATATTCTTTTGAGTATCATGATGAAACATTCATAGGTTGCTTGAACACTTGGCATCCTCTCAATCCATGAGTTAATAATTAATGTGACAATGGAATTTCAACTTCATTTGATGAATTTATATATTATATGTTATATATTTATTCTACACATATGTTGAATATAAAATTTTAAAATACACTTCTCTGACAGTTTAAGCTTTTATATTAATTATTTCATATAGTATCAGAGTAGAGTAGGAGATTTCAAATTCAAATCTTACTAGAAAAATCTCAAACTCAAACATGAAAGAAAGTATAAAATATAAAATATTATAATGTTATATTCTAACTTTTTTTTAAATTTGTAGAGCAAAATAATTGTTCCCATTATTTCATATATAAGATAATATTGGCACATATGTAAGTTGCCATTCACATGAGATATCTGAGAAGCTATCTTAACACTAATGACCCTCCAAATTCATTTGGGTCATAA
Organism: Tillandsia leiboldiana; assembly: GCA_029204045.2. Taxonomy (NCBI): domain Eukaryota; kingdom Viridiplantae; phylum Streptophyta; class Magnoliopsida; order Poales; family Bromeliaceae; genus Tillandsia; species Tillandsia leiboldiana. The sequence continues at coordinate 75,097 of CM055065.1, forward strand.
TTGAAAGGGCTCCTAAAATGGTGATATTAATTAATTAAAAATGACCTAATTGAATTTAAATTATCAAATCAATAGACATACATTTATAAATGCCCAAGAAATCAAAACCTCTGATTTTCTCACAAAACATGCCTCCTCAAGCTTGCCAAAAGGTAAAAGAGAAAAAAATAATAATAATAAAACATCATTGCTCACAAGGGTCAAGGAACTAGTGTAGGAATATAAGCCCACATAATTAACAAAAAATATCTAGTCATTAAAGAGTTGAATTATATATAAAAGAAATTATCAACAAGGAACATGTAATATCAAGTATCATAAAAAATTTGGAATTAATTTGGAGTATATGCTTCTCCATTTCCATTTGTACCAATTCCCTTGCACATTTTCTTTTTTTTTTTTGATATTCCCTTTAATCCAAGCAATTTTTAGAATAATTCAACTCCCATAAATTTAGTGGGCTATACAAGACCAAGTGATAAGAAGATTTTATCAAGTGAGTTATCCAGAGTACGTGAAGAATAAAATCCATAGAATAGGACGCACCAAATCATTGATCATCCTGAATGGGTTGCCACCACTTAAAATTCCTTGGTCACCTTCCTTTTTTTCTTCTTATTATACTATTATTATTATTTATTATTATGATTATTATTATTTTTGCCTATATAAAAG
>CM055065.1:75871-234616 GCA_029204045.2 Tillandsia leiboldiana
AACTATCCTGTGTTATGGATCACTTAGATAATGACACAAACAAAGTTGCTGGGTTATCATCCAAAAGCATCATGAAAACACAACCTGCATTGAAGCTGCTGACAGAGTATATCATTTTCCTATCATTTCAGTGTTTGCAGACATTCTTTCTTGCCTTCTGACGAGAAATGTTGTTGCCTTTAGGTTGAGGTCTGTGAATTGATAAAAGGGCTTATAAAGGATAGGATGGGACTCGAGATGATGAGAAGTGAGTGTTGGGCAATATAGCACTTTTGCTGAACGCATTGGCTTGCAATAGCATCTTTTTATTTCTTGCAGCCTCAAGCGACCTATAAATTCTGCCTCAAAATGTTATCCCCCCAATTATTACCTGCTTTATCTATAATCTCAAGTTGCCTCTGTTTGTGTTTATATACTTTGTTCCTAGTACACAGCAAAACTGATAAATCTCCTCCAGCTTGATGAAGAAGATTTAAGGAGGAACAAATCTCAGTTGCTCGTCTCATTCATATGCTGTATAATGATGACCGGATGAGATGTTGAAGGTAACTGAAGTCACTGAAACATAAATTAATGTGTGCACTTTATGCTAAGATTTCACGGTTATGATGTTGTTAGAGCATGGTAGCTCACTCATTTTCACCAATCCTTGTTGAGCTAAGGGCCCAAGACTTTGTGTGTAACCAAGCATTTAAGTGCCTATCGGCATGGGCCATATCCGCCATGCCGTATTGTGCCAAACAGATACACACGATAGTCTCCGTGCCAATAGCACAACTCAAAATCCTCTTTTCTTTTAAATTAGTAAGTAATTTTTCAATAAAGTCAAAAGATTTGATAAAAATACATAATAAATAATTAGAAAATTTGTGCTAAAGAAAATAAATATTCATACCATACCGTCGGTACACGTATTTTTCTTAATCGGCTCATCAGCACAGCCCTACATGCATCGTGTCGTACCGTGTTAGCAAGTTTTTGGCACAACTCCGTGCCACGGCGCTTATATCCTTGGTTGGAACCTGCCAAAGAATTCTTTTAATTTGGATATGCTTGCAGGTGGTCACTTAAAGCTTGTTGTAGGAATGAACAAAAGATTAGATTTATATCCATATGTGTTGGATATGATGGGTTTTGGTTATGTCCATTATCGCCTTTAATTTCTGTTTCTGATTATTTACTAGTTTTTAAGGTCAGCTAGAAAATCATGGACAACCAAAAGAGGTTAGTTTTAAGGTCAGCATAGAAAAATCATGGACAACCAAAAGAGGTCCTGACAGACATTCTTTTTGTACAAGTATCAAAACTGACTTAAACTCCATATTGGTGGAATTTCAGTGGCTATATGGTTATGACACATCTATTTCATAAAATATTCATAGCGAAATTTGAGGCATTTCTTATTAACCTACTTCTGTGCCACATTACTTTCTCTGAATTTTTGGTTGTTAATTTTGATGTATGGTATGTAAATGCCTAGTCCTAAAAGCAATATGTTTAATAATTTCTACCATTTGAAAAAATTTCAGATTATATGCACTGTTCAGAAACATATTCTTCTTGGAGGTCCTACGCGTCTACCTTTCACTGTGCCTCCTTGGCCTTTCTGCACTTAAGGTTTGTCTTTCAGTAAAGTTTATTATGATAAGTTTACATTGCTGTAATACCAATGATTCAAAGAAAGTGTTCAATATCTTCATGCTTATTGGATCCATTGTCGTCATCATCTTACTCCCATATGTGGACTGTGGAAGTACTTAATTGTTGCTTCGGACAATTTTACGGAGAGAGGCCTTTGAAAATGTATCAAGCTAGTTAGTTGGTCCAGTTATCTGCCTTATCACTCAGGAGAAGTTTATTCTACAAGTACCAACTTTGGTTTTGCCATAATATTTAGAAAGATTCTGGATGGAAGGTAGATTTTATTTTTTGATGGTCATCTGTGTAACTTTGTGGACACAAATGAGGCAAAATCACATGGAAAACAAATGAATTTGATGGCGATTTCTTCTTATTTTCCTTGTATTTTTATGCTCTTAGCTGTGGTGTAGATATTTCTGTAGTTTGTGATTCACGTTATTCATTGATTAATTTTAGATAAATCATATGATTCCGATTGAACCGGTACTATATACTGCAGTGTCTAATGGCAGAGCAGCATATTATGAATATTTATACTGATGTCGCCCTAGCAGTTTCTGCATAAAGGGTCATTGTGCAAATGCAAGTTATGAAAATAAATTTCCAAGTATGAAGTTGCCTGTTTATGGGATTATTAAGGTGACATTTTAGCATAAGACGTAGAATAGACAGATAATATTATAAAGTGATATTGATTAACCATTGCTGTAGGCTTTCTAACATTGTGATAGGTTTTATCCAACTAAAGGTGGTCAGAAGAACATAAGCAGGACAGGACATTAAGGGACTAGGCTAAGTGAAGAAAGCAGTTCCTAATTTAGGCTAGCAAGACAAATCACAAATTCACGAAGTACGCTGCTGTCAGTGTGGTATAATTCCTGTAGCATGCTTAGGTTGTGGTTCATTTTCCACAATGCTGATCATTACAACTGATAAAGTTTGTATTTTGATCCCAAACCTAAGTATACTCCTGGTTACTTTGGGCCTAAAGCAAGTTCGTTCATGTATACCAAGGAAATTTGTCATGTATGTCATAAATTCTGTGAAATATAATTGTTTCTAATTAGCTTATATTGTGTGCTGCATATTTAAAAGAGTATTAAAATACTGTATACCTTTAGCAGTGACGGGCTACTCTCTTTGTCTGCAGTTGGTTAGACGTTTGCAAGGTCAGGCGGAGATTTGGTTGGCGAAGAAGTCCCAGCAACGCCTAAGAGAATATTCAAATTCTACATCAGGTTGTCCTCGTGAACTTCTTTTAGTACCTCATTGAAGTTCAACAGATGTTAATATGTATAGCTCATTTGGATGGGTGCATTATCTGTCTTTTTCATGAAAAATCTTGAGATAAAGAGTGAAAGCATCCTCTTGGTATACAAGTGTTTGTATATCAAACTATGGGAACATGGAAAGGGATTGTTTATATGATTATTATCGTTTCTCTGCAATGTTCACCCTAGAAAGAAGGAAAAGGTTAAAATGAATGTCGCCCTTTGTTGTATATATATATATGTATGTATGTATGCTCAGTAGATGGGCAGAGGGATGCATAGTAGATAAATAGACAGACAAGGCAGGCATATGTATGTGCATAGATATTGACATGGATGAATGTCGTTTTGCCTCTTTCTTCCCATACTTACAAATGCAGAACTCGGGTGCAGACTATTGAGGCATTGTCAATCGTTCCTTTCCAGAACTTGCACTGAGGTTATACTTGCAATGTGCGGAGGTAAGTGATTTTGTTTGATCTTGGTCCTTCAGGTCTCCATTTCTTTTTGTATAACATGCCGTTCGCTTCAGGCTGCCAAGATTGTGATCTAGAACCTGTTGCATATGAATTTTTCACTCAAGCCTTATACTATATGAAGAGGAAATTGCAGTAAGTAACTACGAATTCATAACATCTATGTTCTTTTAATATTTTTTTTGAAGTAATAATGTATTTAAATTTATATTCTTTTTGAGCAGGATTCAAAAGCACAAGTGACAGCAATACACTTAATCATAGGAACTCTACAGAGGATGAATGTATTTGGGGTTGAGAACAGAGATACCTTAACACACAAGGCCACAGGGGTTAGAGTATATCTCCCCTTTTCATTAAATTTTAATTACAATGGATCCCTAGAACCTGCAGATAAATGGGTTATAATGGTTGTTTGTTATATACATTAACTGTACTACACCCAACATTATTATGAGAGATGTTTTTTTCCCCTTTCTGTGGACAGTACTCAGCAAAACTTCTAAAGAAACCTGATCAGTGTAGAGCTGTTTATGCGTGTTCACATCTCTTCTGGGTTGAAAGATCAGGATGGAATAAAGGATGGTGAAAGGTGAAACTTCAGCTCCTTTTGATTCCTGCATGTTTCCATTCATGCATTACTGTAGCAACCATGTTGCATGTAACTCTATTCTTGCATCCATGAGCTCTTCTAGTTTAAACTGCACAAAACCACACACTAATTCATTTCATCAACTTACTACAATACTATAACCAAGTTCGAATTTCCCTATTAGTATTATTACTTATTCTAATTACTTTGCATGCATTTACCAAATTCATTGAAGCATCAATTCGTTGTTTTCTTTGTTTTAATTCACTTCTTGAAACTATGCCAATTAGTGCAGATGGTTGTTATACATCTGAAAAGTAGTTTTAGTTCCGTTATTTTTATACCAACAGTAATCTATAGATTCAAATGGACAAAATGGCTCAAAAGGCCGAGTTTTCATTTATGCTGTTCAGAAACTAAATTTCTTAGTTCTCACACAAGTATCCTTTTACCTATAAAAAATCTCTTTATTAAAGAATTTTACGCTAATGCAAAAACCAAAATCAACTTGCCACATGAATTGGATGACTCCCCAACTTAAGATGAGAGTACTATTGCAGGGATACATACGCAAATCTCAAAATAAAAATAATAAACTAGTCTCTTTGAGCTACAACTGATTTGACTCCTTGTTCCAGGGTCCTCCTCTGCCTAAAGCGTGCCTTGAGGATAGCAAATGCCGCTCAACAGATGGCAAGCGCTGCTAGAGGCAGTAGCGGATCTGTCACATTGTTCATCGAAATACGAACAGTATAAAATATTATCGAATCAAAGTTATACTTCTATCTTCAATTCAGATTAGCATTCTAATTGGAACTCAACATGTATTTGTCCTTCAGGTACCTATACTTCTTCGAGAAAGGAACACTCAGATCACAAGTTCTGTGATTCAAGGCTGATTGAGTTGATCGTGACCGAGATGCAGGGTGAGAATACCACGTCTGATCATCTGCGGATGCTTTTTTCGCCAGCACGCTGCGATATATTCAGTACCAAAAACAGAAAGGCGGATCTATGGGTGAAAAATATGAGCCCATAAAGGTTAGCTAAATAATTTTTGTCTGGATGAAAAGTTTGCATAGAACCCTTGAGAATAGCTAGATTCCGCATGTAGGTCATTTTTATGTCAACTATGTGAGGGATGGGCATGTAACTTTGTAAATGGGTGTAAAACTACAAATTTCTTTTTTTTTAATGTGTTTCCGTCTCAGGCTGTTTATTTGTGATATTAAATTGGGGTGTGACACAAGTAAAATGTAAGAATCAGTAGGAATTTATAGTATCACTGAGAAGCTCCATGAACCAGGAACATATACTGATACTCGGAACATCTCAATCATCGTCACGGGGCCTTTTCTATGATTCAGCGTCAGCGTGTTTGTGAGGGTAATATACAACCTGCTTAGATTGATCTAGTTAAGTCCGGCCCGACCCTTTGATGTAGGAAATGTATTTAGTTATTGAATCATGCCTTTTTTTTCTTTCGCTTTTTTTTTTAGTTCCTTTTCTTTTTTATATGGTACCTATATGTCCTTTAATCAGTCTCTATTTCTTTGAATAATGCTTGTGTTGCAAAAGTTACGCCTCGTGTCCTTTCAAATTCATGTATTGAATCATTCCTCGTCAGAAAGGAAAAACTGTAGCAATTGCATGCCACTTAGTAGAAAGAGATTCAGTTTTTGGTTTTTAATTTAAATTTGTGGTGTTGTTGGTTTCAGGACAAGAACAGTTTTCTTGAGTCCATTTAATTGGTGTCATGTGAAATTCGGTCACCTACAAGCTTCACTGAAAAGCTTCTTTTTTTTTCTTTTTTTTTTTTCCCTATTTTGTGTCAATTCGTGAGGTGGCTCGTAAGCTTTACAGCTGCTCTTAGAATCTTTGTTAACCTTCTTATAAATAGGCAAACACTCCCTACTTTGAGCAGATATTCCTTTATACTTTTATGTTGTTGTAGATTATGCTAGCTTAATAGTCTAAGTTATTTTAATTTTATAGGTTCTTTAATATTTATGTGGCGTCAAAATTGGCTAATTTTAATTGCTTCTATAAAGTGAATTTGAGACTGCAGAAAAATTAAAAAATAATGTCCAAAAATTAGAAAATTTGACTTTTATAATGTCAATAGTTTAGATAACAAGCCCATTTTTTGGCAAGCCTTAGATTGAATTTGTTGAATATAAAAAATCAGTTAGTAAATAGAGAGTGAAATTTATAAATCTATTTATTAATATCTAAATTGGATAAAAACTTGAGTGGGTGAGGGCGAATGAATCTCTTTTACGAGACTTACTGTTGGGGAGCTCTCTATAAAAAAAAAAAAATCTATCTAAATCAAAAAAAAAAAAATCACATTACAGAAAAATAAGAACAAAATTTTCTTTATTGTCATTTTGATATGAAATTACAGTATTCTCAGGCTTTTGTGCTACCCCACATGGCTTAATAGGAGGTTGACGTGCAATTTCAAATCTTTCTCTGGTAGCAACAAAGATTTGATGGCAATTTCAAATCTATCTTAATTGGCATAAAAAGCATCTTTCAAATCGTTCCATGAAATACAAGGACATTTTGGGACCATTTAATTATTTTGTATCCACTTTGATAAGCAAGTTGGTGGTTTTTCCTTCATTGCCTAGCGCAGATAATAACCTCTCTTGTATTTTGTTAGATACCCCTATTGATGTAAAAATATAAAAGTAGCTTGTTGGAGTTGGCCCACCTAAAGAATACAGTCGATCCAACGGTAACGATGTCCCTGGACACATTTTCGATAAATGGACATGACATTAGATTTATATTAATATATATATATATATATATATATATATATATATCTATATATATATATATATATATAACATAACAGAAATGTTGGTCTAATTTTATCCGAATTTTTGCGATGACTCTATCACCGAGGTAAATGTATGGACAAAAAACACTTCGTTTTTTTGTAGACGTAAACGAGGACGAATCATAACGAAGAACCGCCGTCTACAATGTCTTTAAAAATTAAAAATCATAGCAGAAGATATGATTCTAACTTTCATATGATTTAATAATAATCTTAAAAAGAAAGAAAAAAAAGGCTGGGCCATCTTGAATTTATCTGTGTACAAAAATTATAAATGAGATGATCATCCAATATCATTGCATTTATTTGTGTGCCGTTACTAAAAGAATTATTCTTTGTATAAATTGGGGGCAATTTCCTACGTCCCCTAAAAAATTTCCTGTTTTCATATTTATCCCTCTTAGAAGGCTAATATTAAACTATCCTTTTACGTTCCAACTTTCTTCCAAAATACCCTGAAGTTAAACTCTGTTAGTGTAGTTTGGAACTGCCGTATCTGTGTGTAATTACTATTTTGCCCTTTCAAATATACCTAAACCCTAAACCCTAAACCCTTAAAACACTAAAACCCTAACCCTAAACCCTAAACCCTAAAACCCTAAACCCTAAAACCAAGCCTAAACCCTAAAACCCTAAAAAACCCAAACCCTAAAATCCTAAACCTAAACATAGAACCCTAAAAAAACCCTAAACCATAAACCTAAAACCCTAAACCCTAACCCCTAAAACCCTAAAAAAATTCTAAACCTTAAAACCCGGGCAAAATAGGTATATCTGAAGTTTTCAACTCCGATTCTATTTAACTCTAATTAACCCTAGTAACTTAACAAAGAGAAACGGTTAGGAGTATTTTTAATAACGGTGGAACGTATGAAGGGTATTGGAAAGAAAAAAATAAGAGGGGGTAAATCAGATATTTCTTTATATTTCAGGGGTACACAGGCAATTATCCCCCTATAAATGTTAGCGTTGGAGTGAACAAGAAAATCTTCTTTTATATAGGCAAAAATAATAATAAACAAAATAAATAATAATAATAATAATAAGAAGAAAAAGGAAGTGTGACCAAGGAATTTTAAGTGGTGGCAACACATTTCATGGATGATCAATGATTTGGTGGTCCTATCTATGGATTTATTCCTAAGTACTCTGGATAACACTTGTAAAATCTTTCTTATCACTGGTTTGTATAGCCACTAAATTTATGGGAGTTGAATTATTCTAAAAATGCTTGGATAAAGGGAATATCAAAAAAAAAAAAGAAAAATGTGCCAAGGAGAATTGGTACAAATGGAAATGGAGAAGCATATACCCAAATTAAAAATTTCCAAAATTTTTTATGATACTTGATATTACATGTTCCTGTGATAATTTCTTTTATATATAATTCAACTCTTAAGACTAGATATTTTTGTTAATTATGTGGGCTTATATTCCTACACTAGTTCCTTGACCCTTGTGAGCAATGATGTTTTATTATATTATTTTTTTCTTTTTCCTTTTGGCAAGCTTGAGGAGGCATGGTTTTGTGAGAAAAATCAGAGGTTTTGATTTCTTGGGCATTTATAATGTATGTCTATTGATTTGATAATTTAAATTCAATTAGGTCATTTTTAATTAATTAATATCACCATTTTAGGAGCCCTTCAATTCTGACCCAAATGAATTTGGAGGGCATTAGTGTAAGATAGCTTCTCAGATATCTCATGTGGAATGGCAACTTACATATGTGCCAATATTATCTTATATATGAAATAATGGGAAACAATTATTTGCTCTACAAATTTAAAAAAAAGTTAGAATATAACATTATAATATTTAATTTTATACTTTCTTTCATGTTTGAGTTTGAGATTTTTCTAGTAAGATTTGATTTGAAATCTCCTACCTACTCTGATACTATATGAAATAATTAATATAAAAGCTTAAACTGTCAGAGAAGTGTATTTTAAATTTTATATTCAACATATGTGTAGAATAATATATAACATATAAATATATAATTCATCAAATGAAGTTGAAATTCCATTGTCACATTAATTATAACTCATGGATTGAGAGGATGCCACGTGTTCAAGCAACCTATGAATGTTTCATATGATACTCAAAAGAATATTTTAAAAAATCCAATGAACATGGTCAAAACATCTTGATCAAAATGTGATTCATTTATTGGAGACATAATAATTCTATATGATTATATAGTTCAATTAAGTTGGTAAAACTAGTAAAAATGAAGTTGGTCCATGAGCACTCTCCTCTTTATTCTAAAATGGAATAAATAATACATGATTAAATATGACAACAAAGGACATCTCCCCCAAATAATATCTTAGTGTTAGGGAATAATAGATTGCTTAAAGCCAAAATGTGTTAAGGAGATGAATCTTGTGTTGCATGAATACAAAAGCCAGTATTTGGTACATCCTAATTGTACTCTTTTAAATGCATCAACTTTAAAACACCCCCCACCAAATTTTTGGTGCCTCCAAATGTAAACCACTTGTTTCATTATGTTGTTTGATTAGGATGGAATAAAATTAATTATTGATCTCCTTAATGTATTGGGACATCATAGACCACTATATAGATCAAACTTTATAAACCAAATCCAACATGCACTAACTAGTGAAAGTGATTCCCCACTAGGACTGCAGTTATACAGCTTGTGAATTATTAAAAAAAACAGTAACATTTTATAAAATATGCTTGCAGTTTTAGAGATCAACAGCATAAAAAGGATCAATTAAGCATTGATAATAACTATATATATAGGATCTTCTGATGTTATTTCAATTCCGACCGTTGAAAAGATTAACTTTTTTTCTGAGAAAGGACAAGCAATTTTAAGCCAAACCAAATTATAAACATAAAAACCTAATGTAATATAGCATCTTTCTAAGTAAAAGTTGGGGATTAATTGGTTCTCTATAAGTAGTTGGGATTAATTGGTTCTCTATAGTAAAAGTGGTTCTTGATATGTTTAGATCAGTGTGTGTGTGTATAGATAATATTATATATATATTCTATATATATATATCTATATATATAATATATATATCATTATATAGATAGAGAGAGAGAGAGAGAGAGAGAGAGAGGAGAGAGAGAGAGAGAGAGAGCGAGGAGAGGGGGTGCCGGCTAGAATACTATCGATAGCACCAAGCAATGTGCTATCAAATTTTCCGGTGGATGAAAAAGTATGCGGTTGAAATTATAGTGGTCCCTAAGTTTTTACTATTCAACCCAACTACCTAGTAAATCCTAGGGGCCCACTAACATCTTAACTCACATTCTTTAATCCAAAAGGCTAAAAACTTGATAGATCAATGTCTTGTTACTATCGATAGTATTCAGCCTAACTCCTCTCGCTCTCTCTCTATCTATATACATATATAGAGAGAGAGAGATAGGCTGGAATGCTATAATAGTACCAGTCGTTGGTGCTATTAAATTTAACCCTTGAATTAAAAGATATGTGGTTGAGGATGATAGTGGACCATGAGTTTAATAGGTGGTGGAAAAATAATAAAATTCAACAGTAAAATGATCAAAGATGTGATCTAAAGGATAGAAATTTGATAGCCCGATAACTGGTATATAATAGTATAGTAGCGGACTCTATATATCTATATATATATATATATCATATAATATATATATATTATAATATATCTATATAGAGAGAGAGAGAGAGAGAGAGAGAGAGAGAGAGATAATGAGTGAGTTCGGCTACTATACTTGTACACTCACCAAACAATTGGTGCTGTAAGTTTTTACCGTAATCTCCTTTTTGACTAATTTCCTCTTAGATCATTCTATTCAACTCAACCACTCACGTAATCCAAGAGGCCCGCTTCATCTTAACCAATACACCTCCTTCATCCAATGGCTAAAAACCTACAGCACCAAGACTTGATACTTTTACAAGTATAGAAGCTCAATCATATATATATTATATATATAATAGACTGGAATACTATCGATAGCACCAAGGTATTTGAGCTATCAACTTAATTTTTGTCTTTGGATAAGGGATGTGCGGCTGGATGATATGGTCCTTTAGGGTTTAGTGGATGGTTGGTGAATAGTAAAAATTCTAGAGGGTCACTATAATCCCAACGCACATAGTTTCATCCAATGACTGAAAATTTTGTAGCATCATTACTTGGGCTATCAATAGTATTCTAACCGGACTATATCTATATATATATATATATATATATAATATATATATTATATAGATACTATATATATATAGTAGAGCTTATATTTTCGAAAGCACAATCTTAATATGCTTGTAATTTTTACCATTGAATTTATAGTGAGATCCGTACATTATACTTTTCTTTCTCTTCTTTAGTTTACTTTACAATAGCACAAATATCTCAATACAAATGTTATGGTAAAAAATTATAAACATATTTGGTCTTGTGCTTTTAAAAATATGCAAGCTATACTATATATATAATATATATATATATATAGTAATGAACGTTTTTACTATCGCTTGTTTTCGATGATGGAGTCACGCTCCGAATCGATGATCGACACATGTGAGATCTAGACCGCTAGAACTATCTAGAAATCAAATTTTTATTTTTCGATATTCTTTCTTGTCCATCATTAAGTACATTAAAAATGAACCGGTGAAAATGAATATACTCAAAAAGTGATGATAGAAGTCTTGTAATCACGATCTAGAGTATAAATCTATTTTAACAAAAATGGTTTAAAAAAAATTCTAACAAAAATTCAATTGATTTAGATTTTTTACACCGGTAAACAAGCAAACGCCTCATATCTATCTTTAAAATTATAATTTTGCAACCCTTAATCATAGGCTTAAGATGTCGAAAGATTTAAAATTGTTTCTAGATAGTTCTAATGATCTAGATCATATTCAACGGTACGATCATTGATTCGATGCTCTCATCATCGAAAACAAATCGGTAGTAAAAACGTCGTTTACTACGATAGTATCCAATCAAACCTCTCTCTCTCTCTCTCTTTCTATATATATATATATATATATATATATATATATATATATATATATATATTATATATATATATATATATATATATATATAGAAAGAGAGAGAGAGAGAGAGAGAGTTTGATTGGAATACTATCGGTAGTAAACGGACGTTTTTACTACCGATTTGTTTTCGATGATGGAGCATCCGAATCAATGATCGGTACCGTTGAATATGATCTAGATCATTAGAACTATCTAGAAAACAAATTTTAAATCTTTTCGACATCTTTAGCCTAATGATTAAAGGGTTGCAAAATTTATAATTTTAAGATAGATATGAGGCGTTTGCGTTGTTAACGGTTGTAAAAAAATCTAAATCAATGAATTTTGTTAGAATTTTTTTTAACTATTTAAAATAAGATTTATACTCTAGATCTTGATTACAAGACTTCTATCATCACTTTTTGAAGTATATTCATTTTCAGCCGTTCATTTTTATATTTACTTAATTGATGGACAAGAAAAGAATATCGAAAAAAATAAAAATTTGATTTCTAGATAGTTCTAGCGGTCTAGATCATATTCAACGGTGTCGATCATCGATTCGGAGCGTGACTCCATCATCGAAAACAAATCGATAGTAAAAACGTTCATTTACTATATATATATATATATATATATATATAGTAGAGCTTGCATATTTTTAAAAGCACAAGACCAAATATGTTTATAAATTTTTTACCATAACATTTGTATTGAGATTTGTGCTATTGTAAAGTAAACTAAAGAAAGAGAAAGAAAAAGTATAATAGTACGGATCTCACTATAAATTCAATGGTAAAAAATTACAAGCATATTTAAGATTGTGCTTTCGAAAATATATAAGCTCTACTATATATATATATATATATATATATATATATATATATATATATATATATATATATATATATATAGTCCGGTTAGAATACTATTGATAGCACCAAGTAATTGATGCTACAAAATTTTCAGTCATTGGATGAAAATATGTGCGGTTGGGATTATAGTGACCCTCTAGAATTATTACTATTCAACCAACCATCACTAAACCCTAAAGGACCACTATCATCCTAGCCGCACATCCCTTAATCCAAAGACAAAAAATTAAGTTGATAGCTCAAATAACTTGGTGCTATCGATAGTATTCCAGTCTAATTATATATATATATATATATATATATTGAGCTTCTATACTTGTAAAAGTATCAAGTCATTGGTGCTTGTAGGTTTTTAGCCATTGGATGAAAGGAGGTGTATGTGGTTAAGATGATAGCGGGCCTCTTGGATTAAGTGAGTGGTTGGTTGAATAGAATGATCTAAGAGATGAAATTAGTCAAAAGAGTAGATTTAACGGTAGAAAACTTACAAGCACCAATTGTTTGGTGATTGTACAAGTATAGTAGCCGAACTCACTCATTATCTCTCTCTCTCTCTCTCTCTCTCTCTCCTCTCTATATATATATATATATATATATATATATATATATATATATATATATATATATATATATATATAGAGTCCGGCTACTATACTATTAATAGTACCAAGTTATCGGTGCTATCAAATTTTCTATCCTTAGATCAACATCTTTGATCATTTTTACCTGTTAGATTTTATTATTTTTCCAACCACCTATTAAACTCATGGGGTCCACTATCATCTCAACCACATATCTTTTAATTCAAGGGTTAAAATTTAATAGCACCAACGACTTGGTACTATTAATAGCATTCCAGCCTATCTCTCTCTCTCTATATATATATATATATAGAGAGAGAGAGAGAGAGAGAGTTAGGCTGGAATACTATCGATAGTAACAAGACATTGATGCTATCAAGTTTTTAGCCTTTTGGATTAAAGAATGTATAGTTAAGATGTTAGTGGTCCCCTAGGATTACTAGGTAGTTGGTTGAATAGTAAAAATCTTAGGGGACCACTATAATTCAACCGCATATCTTTTCATCCAACGGCGGAAAATTTGATAGCACCAATTGCTTGGTGCTATCGATAGTATTCTAGCCGGACTCTCTCTCTCTCTCTCTCTCTCTCTCTCTCTCTCTCTCTCTCCTCTCTCTCTCTATATATATATATATATATATAATATATATATATATATATATATATATATATATGATATATATACTATATATACACACACACACTGATCTAAACATATCAAGAACCAACTTTTACTTATAGAGAACCAATTAATCCCAACTACTTATAGAGAACCAATTAATCCCAACTTTTACTTAGAAAGATGCTATAAATTAACAATTAGGTTTTATGTTTATATATTTGGTTTGGCTTCTAAAATTGCTTGTCCTTTCTCAGAAAAAAAAAGTAAAATCTTTTCAACGGTCGGGAAGTTGAAATAAGCATCAGAAGATCCTATATATATATATTTATATATCAAATGCTTAATATGATCCTTTTTATGCATGGTGATCTCTAAAACTGCAAGCATATTTAATAAAAATTGTTACTGTTTTTTTTTAATAATTAGACAAGCTGTATAACATGCAGTCCTAGTGGGGAATCACTTTCACTAGTTAGGTGCATGTGGATTTGGTTTATAAAGTTTATGATCATATATAGTGGTCTATGATTGTCACAATACATTAAAGGAGATCAATAATTAATTTTATTCCATCCTAATCAAACAACATAATGAAACAAGTGGTTTACATGTGGGAGGCACCAAAAAATTTGGTGGGGGTGTGTTTTAAAGTTGATGCATTTAAAAGAGTACAAATTAGGATGTACCAAATACTTGCTTTTGTATTCATGCAACACAAGATTCATCTCCTTAACACATTTTGGCTTTAAAGCAAGCTATTATTCCATAACACTAAGATATTATTTGGGGGAGATGTACTTTGTTGTCATATTTAATCAATGTAATTATTTATTTCCATTTTAGAATAAAAGAGGAGAGTGCTCATGGACCACTTCAATTTTTACTAGTTTTACCAACTTAATTGAACTATATAGATCATATAGAATTATTATGTCTCCAATTAAATGAATCACATTTTGATCAAGATGTTTTGACCATGTTCATTGGATTTTTTAAAAAATATTCTTTTGAGTATCATGATGAAACATTCATAGGTTGCTTGAACACTTGGCATCCTCTCAATCCATGAGTTAATAATTAATGTGACAATGGAATTTCAACTTCATTTGATGAATTTATATATTTATATGTTATATATTTATTCTACACATATGTTGAATATAAAATTTTAAAATACACTTCTCTGACAGTTTAAGCTTTTATATTAATTATTTCATATAGTATCAGAGTAGAGTAGGAGATTTCAAATTCAAATCTTACTAGAAAAATCTCAAACTCAAACATGAAAGAAAGTATAAAATATAAAATATTATAATGTTATATTCTAACTTTTTTTTAAATTTGTAGAGCAAAATAATTGTTTCCCATTATTTCATATATAAGATAATATTGGCACATATGTAAGTTGCCATTCACATGAGATATCTGAGAAGCTATCTTAACACTAATGACCCTCCAAATTCATTTGGGTCATAATTGAAAGGGCTCCTAAAATGGTGATATTAATTAATTAAAAATGACCTAATTGAATTTAAATTATCAAATCAATAGACATACATTTATAAATGCCCAAGAAATCAAAACCTCTGATTTTTCTCACAAAACATGCCTCCTCAAGCTTGCCAAAAGGTAAAAGAGAAAAAAATAATAATAATAAAACATCATTGCTCACAAGGGTCAAGGAACTAGTGTAGGAATATAAGCCCACATAATTAACAAAAAATATCTAGTCATTAAAGAGTTGAATTATATATAAAAGAAATTATCAACAAGGAACATGTAATATCAAGTATCATAAAAAATTTTGGAATTAATTTGGAGTATATGCTTCTCCATTTCCATTTGTACCAATTCTCCTTGGCACATTTTCTTTTTTTTTTTTGATATTCCCTTTAATCCAAGCATTTTTAGAATAATTCAACTCCCATAAATTTAGTGGCTATACAAGACCAAGTGATAAGAAAGATTTTATCAAGTGAGTTATCCAGAGTACTTAGAAGAATAAAATCCATAGATAGGACCACCAAATCATTGATCATCCATGAAATGGGTTGCCACCACTTAAAATTCCTTGGTCACACTTCCTTTTTCTTCTTATTATTATTATTATTATTATTATTATTATTATTATTATTATTTTTGCCTATATAAAAGAAGATTTTCTTGGTCACTCCAACGGCGTAACAATTTATAGGGATAATTGCCTGTGTACCCCTGAAATATAAAGAAATATCTGATTTACCCCTCTTATTTTTTTCTTTCCAATATACCCTTCATACGTTCCACCGTTATTAAAAATACTCCTACCGTTTCTCTTTGTTAAGTTAACTAGGGTTAAATTAGAGTTAAATAATAATCGGAGTTGAAAACTATCAGATATACCTATTTTGCCCGGGTTTAAGGTTTAGAATTTTTTAGGGTTTTAGGGTTTAGGGTTTAGGGTTTTAGGGTTTATGGTTTAGGGTTTTTTTAGGGTTCTATGGTTTAGGGTTTAGGATTTTAGGGTTTAGGGTTTTTTAGGGTTTTAGGGTTTAGGGCTTAGGGTTTTAGGGTTTAGGGTTTTAGGGTTTAGGGTTTAGGGTTTAGGGTTTTAGGGTTTAGGGGTTTAGGGTTTTAGGGTTTAGGGTATATTTGAAAGGGCAAAATAGTAATTACACACAGATAACGGCAGTTCCAAACGGTACACTAACAGAGTTTAACTTCAGGGGTATTTTGGAAAGAAGTTGGAACGTAAGAAGGATAGTTTTAATATTAGCCTTCTAAGAGGGATAAATATGAAAACAGGAAATTTTTTAGGGGTACGTAGGAAATTGCCCCCAATTTATACAAAGAATAATTCTTTTAGTAACGGTGCACACAAATAAAATGCAATGATATTGGATGATCATCTCATTTATATGTTTTGTACACAGATAAATTCAAGATGGCCCAGCCTTTTTTTTCTTTCTTTTTTAAGATTATTATTAAATCATATGAAAGTTAGAATCATATCTTCTGCTATGATTTTTAATTTTTAAAGACATTGTAGACGGCGGTTCTTCGTTATGATTCGTCCTCGTTTACGATCTACAAAAAAACGAAGTGTTTTTTGTCCATACATTTATCCTCGGTGATAGAGTCATCGCAAAAAATTCGGATTAAAATTAGACCAACATTTCTGTTATGTTATATATATATATATATATATATATATATATATATATATATATATATATATATATATATATAAATCTAATGTCATGTCCATTTATCGAAAATGTGTCCAGGTACATCGTTACCGTTGGATCGACTGTATTCTTTAGGTGGGCCAACTCCAACAAGCTACTTTTATATTTTTACATCAATAGGGGTATCTAACAAAATACAAGAGAGGTTATTATCTGCGCTAGGCAATGAAGGAAAAAACCACAAACTTGCTTATCAAAGTGGATACAAAATAATTAAGATGGTCCCAAAATGTCCTTGTATTTCATGGAACGATTTGAAAGATGCTTTTTATGCCAATTAAAGATAGATTTGAAATTGCACATCAAATCTTTGTTGCGTACCAGAGAAAGATTTGAAATTGCACGTCAACCTCCTATTAAGCCATGTGGGGTAGCACAAAAGCCTGAGAATACTGTAATTTCATATCAAAATGACATTAAAAAGAAAATTTTGTTCTTATATTTTTCTGTAATGTGATTTTTTTTTTTTGATTTAGATAGATTTTTTTTTTTTTTATAGAGAGCTCCCCAACAAAGTAAGTCTCGTAAAAGAGATTCAATTCGCCCTCACCCACTCAAGTTTTATCCAATTTAGATATTAATAAAATAGATTTATAAAATTTCACTCTCTATTTACTAACTGATTTTTATTATATTCAACAAATTCAATCTAAGGCTTGCCAAAAAAATGGGCTTGTTATCTAAACTATTTGAACATTATAAAAGTCAAATTTTCTAATTTTTGGACATTATTTTTTTAATTTTTCTGCAGTCTCAAATTCACTTTATAGAAGCAATTAAAAATTAGCCAATTTTGACGCCACATAAATATTAGAAAAGAACCTATAAAATTAAAATAACTTAGACTATTAAGCTAGCATAATCTACAACACAACATAAAAGTAATAAAAGGAAATATCTGCTCAAAGTAGGGAGTGTTTGCCTATTTATAAGAAAGGTTTAACAAAGATTCTAAAGAGCAGCTGTAAAGCTTACGAGCCACCTCAACGAATTGACACAAAAATAGGGAAAAAAAAAAAAGAAAAAAAAAAGAAGCTTTTCAGTGAAGCTTGTAGGTGACCGAATTTCACATGACACCAATTTAAATGGACTCAAGAAAACTGTTCTTGTCCTGAAACCAACAACAACCACAAATTTAAATTAAAAACCAAAAACTGAATCTCTTTCTACTAAGTGGCATGCAATATTGCTACAGTTTTTCCTTTCTGAACGAGGAAATGATTCAATACATGAATTTGAAAGGACACGAGGGCGTAACTTTTGCAACACAAGCATTATTCAAAGAAATAGAGACTGATATTAAAAGGACATATAAGGGTACCATATCTAAAAAAGAAAAAGGAACTAAAAAAAAAAGCGAAAGAAAAAAAAGGCATGATTCAATAACTAAATACATTTCCTACATCAAAGGGTCGGGCCGGAACTTAACTAGATCAATCTAAGCAGGTTGTATATTACCCTCAACAAACACGCTGACGCTGAATCATAGAAAAGGCCCCGTGACGATGATTGAGATGTTCCGAGTAGCAGTATATGTTCCTGGTTCATGGAGCTTCAAGTGATACTATAAATTCCTAACTGATTCTTACATATTTACTTGTGTCACACCCCAATTTAATATCACAAATAAACAGGCCTGAGACGGAAACACATTAAAAAGAAAAAGAAATTTGTAGTTTATCACCCATTTACAAAGTTACATGCCCATCCCTCACATAGTTGACATAAAAATGAACCTACATGCGGAATCTAGCTATTCTCAAGGGTTCTATGCAAACTTTTCATCCAGACAAAAAATTATTTAGCTAACCTTTATGGGCTCATATTTTTCACCCATAGATCCGCCTTTCTGTTTTTGGTACTGAATATATCGCAGCGTGCTGGCGAAAAAAGCATCCGCAGATGGATCAGACGTGGTATTCTCACCCTGCATCTCGGTCACGATCAACTCAATCAGCCCTTGAATCACAGAACTTGTGATCTGAGTGTTTCCTTTCTCGAAGAAGTATAGGTACCTGAAAGGACAAATACATGTTGAGTTCCAAATTAGAATGCTAATCTGAATTGAAGATAGAAGTATAAACTTTGATTCGATAATATTTTATACTTGTTCAGTATTTCGATGAACAATGTGACAGATCCGCTACTGCCTCTAGCAGCGCTTGCCATCTGTTGAGCGGCATTTGCTATCCTCAAGGCACGCTTTAGGCAGAGGAGGACCCTGGAACAAGGAGTCAAATCAGTTGTAGCTCAAAGAGACTAGTTTATTATTTTTATTTTGAGATTTGCGTATGTATCCCTGCAATAGTACTCTCATCTTAAGTTGGGGAGTCATCCAATTCATGTGGGCAAGTTGATTTTGGTTTTTGCATTAGCGTAAAATTCTTTAATAAGAGATTTTTTATAGGTAAAAGGATACTTGTGTGAGAAACTAAGAAAATTTAGTTTCTGAACAGCATAAATGAAAACTCGGCCTTTTGAGCCATTTTGTCCATTTGAATCTATAGATTACTGTTGGTATAAAAATAACAGGAACTAAAACTACTTTCAGATGTATAACAACCATCTGCACTAATTGGCATAGTTTCAAGAAGTGAATTAAAAACAAAGAAAACAACGAATTGATGCTTCAATTGAATTTGGTAAATGCATGCAAAGTAATTAGAATAAGTAGAAGTAATACTAATAGGGAAATTCGAACTTGGTTATAGTATTGTAGTAAGTTGATGAAATGAAATTAGTGTGTGGTTTGTGCAGGTTAAAACTAGAAGAGCTCATGGATGCAAGAAAATAGAGTTACATGCAACATGGTTGCTACAGTAATGCATGAATGGAAACATGCAGGAATCAAAAGGAGAGCTGAAGTTTCACCTTTCACCATCCTTTATTCCATCCTGATCTTCAACCCAGAAGAGATGTGAACACGCATAAACAGCTCTACACTGATCAGGTTTCTTTAGAAGTTTTGCTGAGTACTGTCCACAGAAAGGGGAAAAAAAACATCTCTCATAATAATGTTGGGTGTAGTACAGTTAATGTATATAACAAACAACCATTATAACCCATTTATCTGCAGGTTCTAGGGATCCATTGTAATTAAAATTTAATGAAAAGGGGAGATATACTCTACCCCTGTGGCCTTGTGTGTTAAGGTATCTCTGTTCTCAACCCCAAATACATTCATCCTCTGTAGAGTTCCTATGATTAAGTGTATTGCTGTCACTTGTGCTTTTGAATCCTGCTCAAAAAGAATATAAAATTTAAATACATTATTACTTCAAAAAAAATATTAAAAGAACATAGATGTTATGAATTCGTAGTTACTTACTGCAATTTCCTCTTCATATAGTATAAAGGCTTGAGTGAAAAATTCATATGCAACAGGTTCTAGATCACAATCATTGGCAGCCTGAAGCAGAACGGCATGTTATACAAAAAGAAATGGAGAACCTGAAAGGACCAAGATCAAACAAAATTCACTTACCTCCGCACATTGCAAGTATAACCTCAGTGCAAGTTCTGGAGAAGGAACGATTGACAATGCCTCAATAGTCTGCACCCGAGTTCTGCATTTGTAAGTATGGGAAAGAAAGAGGCAAAACGACATTCATCCATGTCAATATCTATGCACATACATATGCCTGCCTTGTCTGTCTATTTATCTATCTATGCATCCCTCTGCCCATCTACGTGAGCATACATACATACATATATATATATACAACAAAGGGCGACATTCATTTTAACCTTTTCCTTCTTTCTAGGGTGAACATTGCAGATGAAACGATAATAATCATATAAACAATCCCTTTCCATGTTCCCATAGTTTGATATACAAGACACTTGTATACCAAGAGGATGCTTCACTCTTTATCTCAAGATTTTTCATGAAAAAGACAGATAATGCAACCATCCAAAATGAGCTATACATATTAACATCTGTTGAACTTCAATGAGGTACTAAGAAGAAGTTCACGAGGACAACCTGATGTAGAATTTGAAATATTCTCTTAGGCGTTGCTGGGACTTCTTCGCCAACCAAATCTCCGTCCTGACCTTGCAAACGTCTAACCAACTGCAGACAAAGAGAGTAGGCCCGTCACTGCTAAAGGTATACAGTATTTTAATACTCTTTTAAATATGCCAGCACACAATATAAGCTAATTAGAAACAATTATATTTCACAGAATTTATGACATACATGACAAATTTCCTTGGTATACATGAACGAACTTGCTTTAGGCCCAAAGTAAAACAAGGAGTATACTTAGGTTTGGGATCAAAATACAAACTTTATCAGTTGTAATGATCAAGCATTGTGGAAAATGAACCACAAACCTAAGCATGCTACAGGAATTATACCACACTGACAGCAGCGTACTTCGTGAATTTGTGATTTGTCTTGCTAGCCTAAATTAGGAACTGCTTTCTTCACTTAGCCTAGTCCCTTAATGTCCTGTCCTGCTTATGTTCTTCTGACCACCTTTAGTTGGATAAAACCTATCACAATGTTAGAAAGCCTACAGCAATGGTTAATCAATATCACTTTATGAATATTATCTGTCTATTCTACGTCTTATGCTAAATGTCACCTTAATAATCCCATAAACAGGCAACTTCATACTTGGAAATTTTATTTGCATAACTTGCATTTGCACAATGACCCTTTATGCAGAAACTGCTAGGGCGACATCAGTATAAATATTCATAATATGCTGCTCTGCCATTAGACACTGCAGTATATAGTACCGGTTCAATCGGAATCATATGATTTATCTAAAATTAATCAATGAATAACGTGAAATCACAAACTACAGGAAATATCTACACCACAGCTAAGAGCATAAAAAATACAAAGGAAAATAAGAAGAAATCGGCCATCAAATTCATTTGTTTTCCATGTGATTTTGCCTCATTTGTGTCCCACAAAGTTACACAGATGACCATCAAAAAATAAAATCTACCTTCCATCCAGAATCTTTCTAAATATTAAGGCAAAACCAAAAGTTGGTACTTGGTAGAATAAACTTCTCCTGAGTGATAAGGCAGATAACTGGACCAACTAACTAGCTTGATACATTTTCAAAAGGCCTCTCTCCCGTAGAATTGTCCGAAGCAACAATTAAGTACTTCCACAGTCCACATATGGGAAGTAAGATGATGACGACAATGGATCCAATAAGCATGAAGATATTGAACACTTTCTTGAATCATTGAGTATTACAGCAATGTAAACTTATCATAATAAACATTACTGAAAGACAAACCTTAAGTGCAGAAAAGGCCAAGGAAGGCACAGTGAAAGGTAGACGCGTAGGACCTCCAAGAAGAATATGTTTCTGAACAGTGCATATAATCTGAAATTTTTTATCAAATGGTAGAAATTATTAAACATATTGCTTTTAGGACTAGGCATTTACATACCATACATCAAAATTAACAACCAGAAAATTACAGAGAAAGTAATGTGGCACAGAAGTAGGTTAATAAGAAATGCCTCAAATTTCGCTATGAAATATTTTATGAAATATGATGTGTCATAACCATATAGCCACTGAAATTCCACCAATATGGAGTTTAAGTCAGTTTGATACTTGTACAAAAAGAATGTCTGTCAGGACCTCTTTTGGTTGTCCATGATTTTCTATGCTGACCTTAAAACTAACCTCTTTTGGTTGTCCATGATTTTCTATGCTGACCTTAAAACTAGTAAATAATCAGAAAACAGAAAATTAAAGGCGATAATGGACAATAACCAAAACCCATCATATCCAACACATATGGATATAAATCTAATCTTTTGTTCATTCCTACAAACAAGCTTTTAAGTGACCACCTGCAAGCATATCCAAATTAAAAGAAATTCTTTGGCAGGTTCCAACCAAGGATATAAGCGCCGTGGCACGGAGTTGTGCCAAAAACTTGCTAACACGGTACGACACGATGCATGTAGGGCTGTGCTGATGAGTGCCGATTAAGAAAAATACGTGTACCGACAGGTAATGGTATGAAATATTTATTTTCTTTAGCAACAAAATTTTCTAATTATTTATTATGTATTTTTATCAAATCTTTTGAACTTTATTGAAAAATTACTTACTAATTTAAAGAAAAGAGGATTTTGAGTTGTGCTATTGGCACGGAGACTATCGTGTTGATATCTTGTTGGCACAATACGGCATGGCGGATATGGCCCATGCCGATAGGCACTTAAATGCTTGGTTACAACACAAAGTCTTGGGCCCTTAGCTCAACAAGGATTTGGTGAAAATGAGTGAGCTACCAATGCTCTAACAACATCAGTAACCGTGAAATCTTAGCATAAAGTGCACAAATTAATTTATGTTTCAGTGACTTCAGTTACCTTCAACATCTCATCCGGGTCATCATTATACAGCATATGAATGAGACGAGCAACTGAGATTTGTTCCTCCTTGAAATCTTCTTCATCAAGCTGGAAGGAGATTTATCAGTTTTGCTGTGTAACTAGGAACAAAGTATATAACACAAACAGAGGCAACTTGAGATGATAGATAAAGCAGGTAATAATTGGGGGGATAACATTTATGAGGCAGAATTTATAGGTCGCTTGAGGCTGCAAGAAATAAAAAAGATGCTATTGCAAGCCAAATGCGTTCAGCAAAAGTGCTATATTGCCCAACACTCACCTCATCATCTCGAGTCCCATCCATATCCTTTATAAGCCCTTTTATCAATTCAAACAGAGCCTCAACCTAAAGGCAACAACATTTCTCGTCAGAAGGCAAGAAAGAATTTCTGCAAACACTGAAAATGATAGGAAAATGATATACTCTGTCAGCAGCTTCAATGCAGGTTGTGTTCTTCATGATGCTTTGGATGATAACCACAGCCATCACTTTGTTTGTGTCATTATCTAAGTGATCCATAACACGAGGATAGTTTGAGAGCTTTAATGCAGTGACAATATCCTTGTACTTCTCCAATGGAGCACTCAAGAGTGCAACAATTTGCTTAGTGGCCCTGCTATCCTCAAGTTTTGCCTTAGTGGAAAGTTTCTTGACACATGCACCCTGTAGTATATATTAGGCATGAAATGGAGAAATAATCTAAGCAAGAGAGACATTTCAATCAAAACCAGCTTGTACACTGGTCATCCATCAGATGTGAAACATGGAACCCTCCAATAAGAGATTGCAACACTTGTATATGGAAAATTGAACTTTTTTGAGAAAAAACCCAGCTTCTTATAGGTGTTACAACATATAAACTTAATGCTCAAGAGAAGAGGCAGTACCAGCACTTGATCCACATAATCAAGCCGATCAGGGTGCACACGGAGAGTGAAAGTTAGAAGGGATACATATAGGGTTATTGCGCCAACAACTGGCATGTCAACCTGTGCTTCTATCACCTGTCAAAAAAGTTAAAATCAAATAAACTTAACTGAATATCTGAAAGAAATGATGGCCAAATAGTACTATTAATGTCCCCTACATTGCACTCTATTTAGTCTCAGTTACGTATAACTGTATGAATGATCTGTAACTAGTAAAACACACCATTTAACTGCATACAGTGACGGCGGCATGACAAACATTGAAATGGATCAAACTGATGCCTTTACATACCAGCCAGTATGTACTGTCCTGTCATCATTGTAAGCAGCTGAATTGGAATGACATTCAAAACTATGACAGACATATGCTCCAATATTCCAGGTGTGTCCAAATCAGGTCTGATAGTTGTCAGATACTTAATGGATACATGTCAGCTACTTCTTGTGAGTTTAAGAATATTGTAAATAGATTAGAAAATATATAATTTGAAACCAACAACACAGTGGTCAGAAGCAACTTTGTCTAGTAGAAATATAGCTGAAAAGGAGGCAGCAGTAATATTGAAATAAGGGGGCCACAACCAATCCTGAAAAGAAGAAATATATAACAGCTAAGAATTGAGTATGTTTAGACTTTACGGTCTAAAAAATGATCAATCCAACTATGGATCAAACTCTAGTGACCTGAATAAATCACATAAGGATCTGAAAACCCTAAAAGAGTCCAGAAAACCGCTAACCAGAAATGGCAACCCCGCCACGAAAAAGGGAAATAAATCATTTTCCACAAAATAAAATCATAGGATAAATTCAGTTTGCATCAGATTGAAGACAGTATACATATCTTAAGAGCAGAAAAATTGTAGGATAAATTCAGTTTGCATCAGATTGAAGACAGTATACATATCTTAAGCGCAGAAAAATTGTAAGATAAATTCAGTTTGCATCAGATTGAAGACAGTATACATATCTTAAGAGCAGAAAATTTGTCAAGAAAAGACAAAGCACACAAGACCATGATAGCATTTACCTTTCCTATGGCACTACTTAATTTCGCAAAAGCTTCAACTTGCAAGAACTCTGGAAGTACCTGCAGATCTTCTATATAAGAAAATATTCCAAGCTTTGGTTCAGGGCATTTACATGACAAAAATACTCACTTCTGCACTTGAAGCTGCATAATTTGATAGTCTCTCCATAAGCTGTGATAACACTGTTTTGGTATCGACAGTTGGCTACATTAAAATAAAATATAGCTTAAAGTTCCTGTGCATCACAAGAGATAACTTCCTGCACAAAAATATTCCCTAAGATAGCCTAGGGTTTTTTAAAAATATCTTACCTGAAGCTGAGGAAATGCACTTAATAATGTCTCAAGAGTCTGCAAATGGTACTCGTCCGGAAAGACTTGGATTAGGCAATCCATCAAGTAATATTGGGCCAGTTCATCCTTACAATTAACAACCTGCCAAAGAAGTGCTCCACTGAGAGTCATTATATGAATGTGCATGTAACATTACACAATTGCAAAGAACATTATAAGACTCTAACCTGTTCCAACACCCTAGGAAGAACAGTTTCTTTGTACATATCAAGGTCAACACCTTCTATCTGACTTAGAACATGAAGATTCTTTCCCACCTAAGAAAATTACCACAAGAAAATTTTTCATAAAGTTATGAACAAGCTAATCTATATAGGTTGATTGGATTTGTTTGTCTGACAATAATGATATTACAAGATCACGAAGTTCGCTCCTTTCCTTTTCCCTCTTATCCTTTTCCCGAACAGGTCCCTGCAGACCAGAAGGTTTGATTCTTAGTCTCAACTCACCATATACTAACAGAAACAGTACAAATAATTCAAAATCACTAAAATAAACTGCACAACCACTTAGATGGTTATGGTACAGAAACACGCCCAAGTCAGCCCATATTATGGTACTATACATGCAAAATATATAATAGGATTGACATATTTAACACTATAACCAACCTGATGCTGCATTCTGACCCAGAGTTTATTCATTTCTATAAAATTTTGGAGAACAAACTCAACAGCATCATTAACCGTGTCACCGTCCCTGCGAATTTGATAAAGTAAATGAAATGAGACAAAATCTGGAATTAAATGCATTAAGGTAACTAGGTTATCATCGGATCTCTTATAACAGGTCAGAGTAATCTTGACAATTTATTCTATCACATTAATATTCACACATATATACGCAACACTAAGTTCCTCTTGATCTCAAACAAGGTCCCTAGAATTTGAAAATTGTAAAAAAAAAAAGAATGGCCTGATTTTACATCCAGTGGAATACATGATCATTTCAACCAAATATTCCTTTTGTCTTTTTTGGAACTCAAAACTGGCAAATATACCTAGTTTATAAGCAAGAAAACGATATAAGATGAAAAGTGCATGGTTTGCATAAAGTAATATTAAGAGGGAAAAGTTGTATTCTTAATGTATAGGAATGTACTTGCTGATAAAATAACTTGAGATGATGCCAGCATGATTTAAAATTGATTCATATCAAGCTTAAAAGAGTTCAAAAAAGTTAATATGACTCCTGTCAATGCAGAGTGTGCAGTAAACAACTAAGCTACGTGTATGCAGCTTTGGTCCTACTACATCCAGGGACCAGACTCATGTAACCTGAATCATTAGATAAACCCTAAATTGACCTGCGGTAATGCTGTCAATAACTATATTACTCAAGGAATTAAGTATCGCCCTGTGCCATTACATACCGTGCAACTAATTAGGGGGCATGGTACGGGAGGGGGGGTGTCTCCCTTGACCCCCATGTGCCGTGATTCTCTCCGAATATCGAGCGAGACAAAGCAATACCCAAAGGGTATCAAGGCACGTGCTGCTACGTGCCCACACAGGCACACAATATTTTTCCTTTTTTATTTTTTTTTTAATTCGGTCTTCTTTTTTTTGGTTTCTCGCATAGACTTTTATCCCTCATCTCATCTTTTCTCTTCACTTCTGCACTCTTTTCTTTTCTCTCACATTTCTTTCTCTATTTTTTTTTTCTTTCTATTTTTTCCTCATCTTTTTTTCTCAAAATTTTTTCTGTAATTTCTTCTTTCAATTCCTTATTATTTTATGATCATTTCAATCTTAAAAGAAAAAAAAATTAAAAATCTATTTATTAGGTAAGTCAAGAAATTTGCAACTTAATTTTTTTTTTCATACATTTAGAATATATTTAACTTGTAAAGTTCCTTTTCTGAAGAACAATAATTTAAGTACCCATCGGCACAGGCCGTATCCACCGTGCCGTATCGTGCCAATAAGATACCGACACGATACAGCTCCCGTGCCGATGGCACAGCTCAAAATTCTCTTTTCTTTAAATTACTAAATAATTTTCTTAATAAAATTCAAAAGATTTGATAAAGATACATAATAAGCAATTAAAAAAAATTCTTTGCTAAAAAAAATAAATATTTCATACCATTATGTGTCGGCACACATGTACCGGTAAGTTTTTAGCACGAACCCATGCCACGGCACTTAAATCCTTTGGACTGAAGAAATATGAAATTATACAAATATTTATTTACAATTTATAAAAATCTGAAAATATATCTACTTGATTTAATCATTATATGATCCATTTTTAATTTTCTTGGATGGATTTAGCATTTTGTGTGAGATTTACAATATTTTTTACTTTGAAAATTCTATTATTGGATTTAGAAACATGAAAATTCTAATAAAACCAAAAATTAAATAGAAGCAATTGATATTTAAATTTGCTTAATGCATATGTTATAAGATTTATTGTTAAATTTTCATAAATAGATCTCACAAATTTTTTTATTTAATTTTAAGAAAAAGTAATTTTCTTGAATGAACTTTGCAAATTTTGCATATAAATTTTTTTAAAAAAATAATTTTGTCCAATTTGTATTTTATAATTTTTAAATAGATAAATAAAAAAAAATTAAAAGTTAATCAATTTTTATCGTAAACTTGCATAATTTATTCATCGTATGGTTTATTATTAAATTTTCATAAACATATCTTACAATTCTTTAAAAAAAATTAGAAAAAATAATTTTCTTCAATTTTTTCACAAATATGTTTTAAAATTTTGAAAATAAAAAAAAAACTATTAGCGCACTTGCGGTACTATTCTAGTTAGTCTAGTCATCATACGGTTCCTCATTGAATCAATACGGATGAATTATGCAAATTTTCATACAAATTTAAAGAAAAATAATTTTCTCTATGAACTATAATTATATTTTACTTCATATATAAAGAAGACTACTATTATATTAAGTTATTAGCTAGTAAGTTACTAAAGCTATTATTGACAATAGATCAAGACAAATCAATACATAACCAAAATTTACAATTATTACTCTAAAACTCTCAAAATAACGTTATAAGGCCTTATTGGACCCACAAAAACTAAAATAAGATTGTGCCAAAAATATGTCACTAGAAGGTTGTGCGTGCCAGTCGGCATGCAAGCATGCATGTGCCGTACTGTGCCAGGCAATGACCGACACGCCCTCATGCCACGACACTTTAATCCTTGAAATTACTCATATAAAAAATGATCAAGTCAAAATGCAAAATATCAGCTTCATGAACATTTAGGGGTAAACAAATAAAGTAGTTCCAAATAAAAAAAAAATCATCTACAGTGGATCCTAAAGTCCTGTTTTTTGGACTAAACTGAGCCATTTTGGATGTTTTCTCCAGAATTTGACAAAAAAAACAGCAGAATCTAATGCACCAAGTATAGTGCCCTAGTTTTGCTAGGAATTTCAGACCTTGATTTTGGGCTTGTTTGGCCTAGATTCTAAAAAAGTGATTTCTACCGAATTGATTTTAGTTTGGAGAATTGATTTTGGTCAAAAGCTGTAGAGCGTTTGGCTGAGCTTAGATGAAAAGTAATTTTTCTAATATGATTTTTTAAAACTGTTTGGTACAAATTTTTTTTTATTTGTAAATAATAATTTTTTTCTAAATTTTATTTTAAAATAATTTAAATTTATATTTTAAAAAATAATTTAAAATTTGATATTTTAATTTAAAATATAAATTTGAAATTTTAAAATTTAAATTTTAAATTTTTAAATCAAATTTTTAAATTTAAATTTTTAAATCAAAATTTAAAATTTCAATTTCAAATTTAAAATCTAAATTTGAAATCTAATTATAAATTTGAAATTTAAAATTATAAAATTTGAGATTTGAAATTTAAAATTTAAAATTCAAATTAAATAGCTAAATTTAAAATTTAAAATTTAAAATTTAAAAGTTAAAATAAAAAATTAAAAAATCAAATTAAAAATTAAAAATTAAATTTAACTTTAAATTTTAAATCTAAAATTAAAATAAAATTTAAAATTTGAATCCAAAATCAGAATCAGTTTTCAAGAAGCAGGTTTTAACTACTTCTGATTTTAGGCCTCGAAAATCAGAAAACTGATTCTAAAAATCAGAATCAGATTTTGAAAACTTAGTTGCCAAACGCTTTATTGAGCCGAAAATCACTTTTGGACCCAAAATCATTTTTCAAAAGCTAGGCCAAACAACCCCTTTGATACACAGAAACAATTATCTGGAATAACTTGTGTATGGTGAACAGCATGGACTCAAGAGTTACATCACTTACTATCCAGAAGAATGGAAAAAGGAGAAAACATCTCTCTTTGGGTAAAGAGAAAGGGTGAGGAAGGAAAATCTAATTATTAAATGAATTTAAATATAAGCCACTCCACATTAGGGGAAATGATGTTGCCTTCGGGTTAGGCGCACATACTTGTACATCAATGACGTATATGAACAGCGAACACTCATGATTAATAGTGTGATACACAAGACAATATTGTCAAGTATTAATATCTGACAAGAGAGATATCCAAACATACAGAAACTAAAATAAAATAGATGCATGAAGAGATGAACGAATACTGCTCTGTATACAACTAGTCTGTTAGATGCGAAAAACAGATGGACATGTATGTCAAATTGAGTGTGCGTATGCTAGGAAGTTATGCTCAGAATTAACCTGTCGTGGGCCACATAAACCAACAACCAAGCTATATTTACTTTGCTATTACTCTTAGACCAAAGTCAAGTTGCAAAATAAGGGCCCCAAATTCTTGAAGAGAAATGTTATAGAATGAACAGCAACGAGTATTGACTAGCTAGGCTGTTACAACAGTTTCAACAAAAGTGCAGTGAAACAAATACCATAATCAAGTCCTAGTACTGTGCCACAACAAAGATCAAGCTGTGCTTTTAATGTAAAGGAAACATATGAAACAATAGAGAAAAAGCATTTTATTCACATCACATTCTTCATGAGTCATATTTATGTGTCTAATATATATATATATATATATATATATATATATATATATATATATATATATATATATATATATATTATACATGCATACATACAAGCATTGCTGATGAAAAATATAACCTTTTGGATCTTATAGATATCATAAATGCTCCTTACCCTTCATACTCAGAACCAATATCTGGCAGCTTGTCCCTGCTAATTTGACAGAGATAACTCCTCAAGAAAAGCCCACGAAGTGGATGCTGAATTCCGCGGCACATTTCTACGAGATCTTTAAGAACATCCTTGGCAGGAGCTTCTTTTGATTTTATATATACAGATCCCACTGTGCAGA
The DNA here is from genome assembly GCA_029204045.2 of Tillandsia leiboldiana. Taxonomy (NCBI): domain Eukaryota; kingdom Viridiplantae; phylum Streptophyta; class Magnoliopsida; order Poales; family Bromeliaceae; genus Tillandsia; species Tillandsia leiboldiana. Next base: position 107,035 of record CM055065.1, read on the forward strand.
GGAGATACCTGATAAATAAAACTATTGAACTTCACATAAAGAATTATAAGCAGAACGTGACTTGCATGACAAACCTCTTTCGATCCTTTATATACTCACTCCAACAGCCGCACATGCACAGAAGGAAGATGTGCACAAACACACAAAACACATGCAGATGCAGAGACAAGCAAATGTGGATGCATAAGCAGGGACACTTGTGCTGAAATGCGTGTGCAAGCATGCTAGTGCATGTGATATGTGTATCTACTATCTAGTGATGTTGATGCATTAACAGTGAAAGTTTAAAGTCTCAAATATAAAATGAAACAAAAAAGAACCCAGACTCACAAATTAGGAACTAAGTGAAAAACAAGCCCAACAATGTTGTTTTAGCATTTTTAAATTCTAAAATTCAAAATCTTTGTAACTCTCTATGTTACCACTTCAAAACCTATTGTAAACACGGTATCAAGCTATATCATGTCATATTAACTTTTGCCATCCTTCCGCAACCTTACCAGGATATTAAACTACTGGCATACAAAGCACCTTCTTCTCTTTTTACAAAACTATCAATCTAACAAATAATTTGTGCATTCTTAGCTACTGGGCCAGTTGTAACACTACTAACATACGCTTCAGCCAACGGTGAGTTAAGTTAGTTTGCGCATTGACAAATGCCTAGGAAGAGAGACGCTATTGACATATTACACAGTTAATTCATCAGTCAAACAGGAGATTGGATCACAAACTAGGCGAATTCCAAGAATCGGATACAAAAAGGGAGCAGCCGGTGCTGCGATCGAACTTACAGCCTGGGCAAGACATTCCCGGCGTGCTGCACGAGCTCGTAGAGAGCGATGACGGAGCAGCTGCCGCGGGCGGTCTCCTCCCTGAAGAACATCTCCAGCTTCCTCAGCTCATCAAATGCCCGCATATCTAAACACACAATTCAACACGAATGAGACCCGAAAACACACAAAACGACCACCCCGATCGAAAGAATCGTGATAGCTAGGTCGATCGCATACACAGCTCGTAGTACTTGTGGGGCGAGAGCCGGGAGGTGCGCAGCTCCGAGAGCATCTGCGCGGAGAACTTGAGGGCGTCCTTCAGATTGTTCGAATCCTACGAGGAAGGAGAATGAGACCATGAAGAAGAATCCGAAGAGGGAGAACTATTGGGGTTAGGGTTAGGGTTAGGGGATGGGTACGAGGGCGCGGTGCATGTAGAAGGCGTTGTGTTGGAGCCCGGCGATGCCCTCCGCGAGCCATTTCTCCTCGTCCTCCGCCCCCACCTCCGGCAACATCTCCGCCGCCGATCCTTCCTCCGCCGCCGCCTCCTCCTCCGCCGCCGCCGCCGCCGCCGCGGCGCTTGATCTCGGATCCTTCGAACTCGCCCTCTCTCTCTCTTTCTCTCGCTCGCTCGCTCTACGATCGACGACCCTCTTCTCGGATCGAGGAGGTGTAGGAGGAGATTTAAAAGATTTCTTTTCCTTTTTTTTTTTTTCCTTATTTGGGTTGTGCTTCGGTTTGTCTGTAGATGCTGAGCTGGAGACGAGAAAGGGGGAGGGGTTAGAATTGTATGGACCGGGTCTACCACGTCATCCGTAGTATGAGGCGGTTTACTTGTTTCTTCTCTCGGTTGACCGGTAGTTAATTTGGCCTCATGCCAACGGAGTTTTGGTGTATTATATTATTATTTTCCTTTTTTTTTTTTTTCTTTCTTTTAATAAAATGTTTAGATCAGATGTTTTTAGTTTGGGAGTTGACCGGCAGACTCCTCCCTCACCAGGAGAAGAAATTCCAAAGAGAAGTGCTAGGTGTACACCCCCAAATGGGGCGTACATCCTACACCCACCCATCCTAGGGTAGGTATTCATCCACTCGTCACTCGATGTGATGAGTGAAATTCACCCACTCCTAGGATGGGGTGGGTGTAAGATGTACACCCCATTTGGAGTGTACATCTAGCATTTTTCAATTCCAAAATACAATAGTCTTAGTCTTACATGTAATGTGGTGTTTTCAATCAATCAAATTATCTTTTAAGAATTTATTTATTTTATTCATTTTTCATTCAAATATAAAATTAATTTTTAAAAAATAATTTAAATTTTATTTAAATACAAAATTAATTTTATTCTTATTTATTTTAAAAATTATATCTATATTTAATATAATCAAGAATAATTTATTTTCGGACCAAGCGAAATCTCAGTGTCCAACCAAAATATTAATTTATTATTTACGGTGATATTTATTTCAACATTCAGTGCATTCAGTCTTAGAAAATATATAGGCATACTATGTTAAAGGTAGTATTAATTTGTATATATATATATATATATATATATATATATATATAGTGCAAGCACCCAGTAATTAATGTTTGTAAATTTTCATATATTCATTTGATTAATTTCATTCCTTAGATTATTCTATTTCATCAACCACTCATTTAACATAAAGAACCTATTATCATTCTAACTACACATATTTTCATTCAAAGGTTAAAAACTTGTAAGCACCAATAATTTATACTTTTAAAAATATAAAAATTTAATTATATATATATATATATATATATATATATATATATATATATATATATATATATATATATATATATTATGCACTTAAGGACAAAATATATGAAGAAAAAATAAATATAATTGCTTATATAGAAACATATATAACAAGACACCAACTGTGCCCATTTAAGAGGTCAATGGGTTAACTAATAATAGTTCTCTGACTTGTTGAACAAAAATCTGTAAATAATTTAGAAGGTCTTTGAGTGGGGTCTACTGGCTTTGATACAATTTATAGTCTTTTATTGTATATTTGTATTTAAACTGAACTCTTACATACTCCAGCATATTTCTTATGTATTCAATTTATTCTAAATAAAAAAAATAAATTAGATAAAGAATTCCAATTGATTATAAACAGAGAATAAATTACCATTCATGTGCAGAAATAACAAAGTATTAATTAGCAACTTTTTATCTTCAAGGGCTACAGAAAAAAGAAGAAAAATTAACAACAAATAAATAAATTTGAAATTTTATGTTTTTACTTATATTTTGCTTTGACTTTTACATGTCAACAACGCTCTTCTTACCAGAAACCAAATTAAAGTCTGAATAATAAAAAAAAAAAGAAAAAAAATTCAAAAGTTAAATCGGAAAAAGATCACGATCACGCAGGTAACAAATTATTTTTTTCAAAAGGTTAAGGGATGCGAATCTGAGCTCCGATTTAATTAATTAACAAGAACTCTCGAAAATAATTTTGTGTTTAACTATACCTGTGCATCATCATATAGAAAAAGAAGTTAGAAAATTAAGTAAATATATCGTGGAGCACATCTAATTACACCAAGAGATTAATTTAAAACACATAATATATATAAGAACCACAGTTCGTTATTAATTACACTGGGTATACATTATTGCATCAGGCTCGGCCAAAAAAATTAATGAAACTTAATTGAATAACAAATTAGCTAGAGAAATTATAATTAATCAAAACCTCCGCTAATAATCTTCCCAATTACGTTGCAGTACTCAGGATTATATATATATATACTTCATATAATTAAAAAAAGAACGAGAGGTAATTATTATATTATTATAATAACCAAAAAATCAAGAACTAGGGTAGTAATTAATGAATCAGTGTGGCGAATATTGCAGCAGCACTAATGCTTCCGCGGCCTCCAGTTCATCATCTTCAAAATCATCTTCAAAATCATCATGATCATGATCATGATCATCATTATCTTTGCCTACTAATTCGTCACCCTTCTTGCGGCTCAGCAGGGCCATGCCGAGGTCGCCGCAGCACCGGAACGCCCACATGTCGATGCTGTCGCCCACGCGCAACTCGTTGCGTTTAACGAAGCGGCCCCAGCTGCCGATGAGGCGGAAGTCGGCGTTGCAGGTGAGGAATTTGAAGTTCATGGCGTACTCCCGCCCCAGCCGGTCGAACACCCTGACGGGGAGGCCGTGCTCGCGGTCGACGACGAGGGCGGCCTCATCGGACGTGATCAGGTACCGCAGCGGTGTCGCCATCACCCGGTTGCGGGTCAGCAGGAGGCGGCTCTGCTGGCTGCTGACGTCCGACTTCGACATCTCCTTCTGCATTAGCCACGTCCGCCGGATCACCCCCTCCCGCAGCAGTGCCGCCAGAATTCCGATGCTCCGCGGAGGCTTCGGCGTATCACCAGCGCCATTGGGACGATTGGTGGGCCGCCGGCTGATGATCGAGGAAGCGGCGGCGGCAGTATCCGCTGGAGGCTCTGTCCTGATCAGCTGATGATCATCGTACATGTTCTCGAGATCCGCCGGCTGTTCGAAGATCACCATTGATCGATGGTTTCTTGAAATTTCGGGCTGCAGGGAGCTCTTCCTGATCAAGAAACGGGGACGTAGCTAAATTAATAGGAGAAAGGGAGAACGAGAGAGCTACTACAGAAAGAAAGAGTCGTAAATAAGTAAGTAGTTAGTTATACATGTCGCGTAGCATTAACATAAAATATATACGTACTTAGGAAGTTTCTAATTCTACTACAATTATGATTCTTACTGAATATTTTTACCGTTAATTAAGATTGTTATAAGTCGATCCTTATCGCTGATATATCGTTGGTGACTTCGAGTTTAACTTCAAGTTGAAGGTGGTCGTGCGTTGACCAAAAACACACCCACGGAAGCTAATTTAGAGCCGTTGGATCGGGTTCATATTATTATATATATATAAATTTTTTTAAAAAATACATATATGCTAGGATTTGGCTAAATTTATAGTTGAAGGATTAAGATTAATATTTAAATATAAATTTATTAAGACTTATACTTGAATAGTTTTTGATGGTAGCTATAAATATAATATCAAATATTTCAAAATATATTACATTAAATTTAAAATTTTAAAATATAAATTTAAATATAATATTATATATTCATATACATATATATTATATAACGTAAAATTAATTTGAATTCGGATAAGATACAGTTAAGATCATATTCAAATTCAAATCCGTAGAATTTTAATTTTTTATATCCGCATCTAAATTCATATCCAATGTTAAATCCGTCTCGTTCGGAATAAAGCTTTGAATATTCATCCGTACCTATTGACATCCCTTTATGTTATCACTATATCCATTCGGACCATCAATGATGACAATACGAAGAAAGAAAAGGTGAGGGCGACTGCATGAGGAGACTCCTCACCAAGTTCTTATTGAGGCAGCTTGGTAAGTCGCATGATTCATCATCCTACATCCAAATCTTAGAGGACTATGCTAAAATCAGACTAAGAGAAGGCCCAATAAAGTTGAGAAGGACACTTCCTCATTCAAGTAACTTTTGCACCTGTGCCTCCATCAGAGAGAAAGATCCCTCGAGTCGAGCACAAACAGAGTCCCTTGCCGGTGAATTCCTAACTAGGCCTCCCCAGGACTCCAGGTCAAACGCCGCATCTTTAGAATTCATAAAGATTTATTACCAAATCTGTTTTCGATGATTATGTTTCCCTGCGAATGCATAAACTAAGATCCATCATTTTCCATCCAAAAATTGAAGGTGAAGATGGATGGATACCTACAACATGAAGACATAGTAAGGAATCAAATAAATAGTTCGACAGCTAGATCAAAGCATCCATAATCAAGCCCCTTTCTTTCTTCTGAAATCATCCATCACTAAGCTTTAGAATATGAACATCAACCATGCATGCCCAAGGAGAATGCACGGGCATAATATACCAGTTAGATCGAGGCATTAGAAGCAGAAATTGATGCAGATAAATTCCTATTGAGCTAAAAAAGCACCTTCAAACACTGGATATCAAACAATAAATGCCAGACACAAACTATAATCAATTCCGAGCACAAAACAATATGCAGAATGAACTTAAAACAGTCGACAGATAAACAATTTCAATTTAGCGGCAGTAACATTTACCGAGCATCGAAACAAGCATGGATGCTCGTTATTTGTACAAAAATCTACAAACAAAAATTTCACCGGGCTATTATAATGCTTTCTTTGCCTTCAACTGCTGTTTGATACCGAGTGATTTAGCCTATCCTCGCTCTATATTCCTCGACTCCGGTCTCTAGAGGATATGGCTATCTCAGCTACCCTAACGGCCATACCTAAACAAAAGTACACTTTCAGCAAACTGCTTTCTCAAAAGCTTCATGAGATAGACACTTAGAGGATCATTAGTAGAGTCATAAGAAAATCCTAAATTTGTGAATATTCTTCTAATACTAGTGACCTGCTCAACTTTTCTTCGGTTCCTGTGAAAAAACGTAGAGTCCAAGAATCAAACTTCCTCTTGGCGTTCAATTTGCAGTCCTCCACACAAACACTCTGCAATTTGAACACAAGATCACGTCCAACAGTGGAAAAAGGGAAACTTCCAAGACATCTCAAAATGATGGTACTGTACATGCTCAGCTGCGTGACTCTTAATACTGCCTTTTCCATTGATCAAACAGTAAGGAAATTGCAAAGAACTTTTTTAACCCCACACAATGAATACTTACTAAAACAACAACCACCATAAGCTAGTGAACAATTTTTTCACCGAAGAACAGTCGGAACAACAAAAGGAAAGAAAAGTCAAAATTCATCAAGTAAATCATCCATGAAGGTGAAAAACTGAGCCAGTGTAATCAACACGAAAGAGACCACTCTCACATTCCAGGAGAGCAAAGAGAAAAACAAGAAACGTCTGAGAAAAGAGATCGAGTAAAAGATAGTTATTTTGCACTAGCAGTGTGGTTCTTATTGAAGGGCCAGAGATTAACCAAGCGTTCTAGCACTCCAGCACTCTTCGAGAAGTAGCCTGAGAAAGCTTGGGACGGGGCAGCAGGCGGAAAGTCCTCAGCCGGCATAGCGAATGGCCGGACCATCTCTTCAAACTTGTCAAGTGTGAGATATGACCCAGCTTCCTGCAGCCTCTCTGGACCCATTATAGGCAATGTGTGTTCTTGATGCAACAAAGAAGCTTCCCCACCATCACTCTGCACCACAAAAAAATTTCTAGATCATACAGCATTACTTGATAATTTGCTTTCCAAGGATCGAAAAACTCGAGATGAATTATTTCTTTATATTTTACTTATCAGTAGAAAGAGAATAGGATCACCTCTAAAGGGCTTAAATCGGCACCACGGCTAAATGTCATCTCTATTCGGAACCTCTTCGGATCTTCTAGAGCAGCTACCTGCAGTGAGGAGTATATATACTCAATCAGCAGTAATATGACAATAGAACAACGATCAAGCAACTTAACACCAAAATCCATCCATCAGAACGCAATGTTGACTTCAATCTTATGTATACATCTAACTGCAGGTGTTATGTAAATGAATGTTAATTCACCCAAAATAGTTTTATGTCACTCCGAGTGGAAAGGCCAACGCTGTAAAGGAAAAAAGACATAGGACCTGTTATGCTGTTGCCATGTCTACAGGTTGAGCGATAAGGTTAAAAAGAAAGGAAAAGATAATCAAAGGAGAGAAAAATAGGTTAGAAAGGGTGACTTATACTGTTAACAAGACTATTAATTTCTACAAGTTAGAATAAGAAAGCTTTGGATATCCTGTGCGTATGCGCTCATATGCCTTTACCCTCTAATACACAGGATGCGCTCGTATGCGCTCATATGCCTTAACCCTCTAATATGAGCTCATATGCGCTCATATGCCTTTACCCTCTAATACACAGGATGATGAGGATACTGCAAACTACAGACACAGAAGAACCAGTCAGCAGACGCTAATGAGATGCAGCTGCCGTTATATTTTATGTTCCTTGCTACTGTTGATGTTTTACGTTTGTATAAATTTATCGAGCCTGAATGTTGATCTTTTCTGGTCTTTCTGGTTGATGTTTTAGCTTTTTCTTGGGTTTGAATAAACAATTTTTTTTTTGAATCTGACTTTTGATATGGCCTGTATATATTTGACTCTGTGTATGGTGGTGGCCATGTGAAACTAACCTAATAGCTCAAAATAGGGAGGTACGTCCAAACACACATCTCGTTTTGGATGGTTTCCTCTCTCTCCCCCCTTTGCCCTCCTCCCCTCCCTCTTTCTAAAAAAAGGTGATGAACAAATCTAGGATTCAAGTACCGCCTCGTGCACATTACGGCACGGGGCAGCACATACCGTGCCCCTAATATAGGGGCACGGTACAAGGGGGGCCCTATAGGACCCCCCCTCGCCGCGATACCCACAAAGGTATCGTGGCACTGTATCATGCCGTTTTCTTCTTTCCTCTTTTCACCCGTGATTGAACTTTTTTTTCTCTTTCCACCCGTGATTGGAATCTTTTTTTTCTTTTTTTTTTGATGGGCCTTTGCATCCCTCCCTCCTTTTCTTTCTCCCCCCTCCTTCCTCCCCCTCCCGCAACATATCTTCTTCTCTACTCCCACTCTCTCTTTCTTTTTTTTCTTTCCCTTTCTTCTTACATATCTTTCTTTTTTTTTTTTTTTTTTTTTTTTTGCTTCTTTTATCGCTTAAGAAAGAGACAAAGAAATTGCAACTAAAAAATCTACTTATTAGGTAAGTAAAAAAAGTTATAATTTAAATTTTTGTTTATAATTTTTGAATATTTCTTATTTGTAAAGCTCATTTTTTTTTGAAGAAATAAAAAATTAGCCAATTTTTTATTTATAGTTTATAAAAAATTGAAAATAGATAATAATTAAAAATTTGACCATATGATAATTAAATTAAGTAGATCTATTTTCAATTTTTTATAAACTATAAATAAAAAATTAGCTAATTTTATATTTCAAAAAAGGAGCTTTACAATTATGAAATATCCAAAAATTATAAATAAAAATTTAAATTATAACTTTTTTACTTGCCGAATAAGTAGATCTTCGATTTGTAATTTTTTTACCTCTTTCTTAAGCGATGAAAGAAGAAAAAAAAATCTAAGATATGTAAGAACTAAAAAGAAAGGAAAAGAAAAAAAAGAAAAAAAGAGAGAATAGAGGAGAAGATATATTACGGGAGGGGAGGGAAGAAAGTGAAGAAAGAAAAAGAAAGGAAAAAAAAAGAAAAAAAAAAGGTTCCAATCACGGGTAGAAAGATAAAAAACGAAAAAAAAAAACTAATGACGTGTGGAAAGAGGGAAAAAAAAAAGATTGTACAGCACGACACGGTGCCACGATACTCTTGTGTGTATCGTACTATCTTGCTAGGATTACAGGGTGTGTCAGGAGTACTGCATTTGGTTCATCCAATCTATAATTTGATCAGTAATATAGCATTACAAATAGTACAGGATTACTCCGAAAATATTACAAAAATGGAGGGTGAGTATCTCGTATTACTGATGGCGGATTATCTTGCATAGTATATAAAATTACAAGTTTACTCTCCAACTCCCCCAAATCCTTTCAATACGTTATTTTTAAATTTTAATTTTAAATTCAAGTGCAAATTATATTGCAGTTCATAGTTTAGTAAAAAATAATATTAAATTTAACCATAAGTATAATTTTGGAATAAACTAAATTTTATAGTCAAAATTACTAAATTTTATAAAATGAACCAAACATAATAATTTTATGTACACTATAATCCAACATTACATTACTGTACTAAACCAAGTAGTAATCTGATTCAGAAATCTTAAATGCCTGTATTGTCGAAATAACCTGTAATGTTACATAACGTGAATTAAACGCGCCATAAGGGTATCGCACACGGAGGGGTCCTACGGGACCCTCCCTGTACCGTGCCCTTATATTAGGGACACGGTACGGGCCACCCCATGCTGTACGGCACGGGGCGACACTTTATTCCTAGGTTTTAAGCAAGGATTTAAGTATCCATCGGTACAGGCCGTATCCACCGTGTCAACAAGATACTGGCACAATATAGCTTTCGTGTCGATAACATAGCTCAAAATCCTCTTTTCTTTAAATTACTTAGTAATTTTCTCAATGAAGTTCAAAATATTTGATAAAAATACATAATAAGTAATTAGAAAATTTTGTTGCTAAAGAAAAATATTTCATGCCATTATGTGTCAGCACATATGTATTTTTTGTGACCGGCACACATCGGTATGGCCTGACATGCACCGTGCTGTACCATGCTAGTAAATTTTCGGCACAACCCCATGTCACGGCACTTAAAATTTTGGTTTTAAGTGCCCATCAGTACAGGCCGTATTCACCGTGCCATATTGTGCCAATAAGTTACCAGCACAATACAACCTCCATGTCGATAGCACGACTCAAAACCCTATTTTTTAAAAAATTAGTAAGTAATTTTCTCAATAAAGTTTTAAAAAATTGATAAAGATATATAATAAAAAGAGTCCGACTACTATACTATCAAGCACTTGGTGCTATTAAGTTTACCGCCGTTAGATCTACCCTTTTGATCATTTCCATCCGTTAGATCATACTATTCCACCAACCACCTATTCAACCCTAGGGGGCCACTATCATCCTAACCGTACATCCCTTAATCCAAGGGCCGAAAACTTAATAGCACCAATGACTTGGTGCTATTAATAGTTCTAATAAGCAATTAGACAATTTTGTTGCTAAAAAAAATAAATATTTCATGCCATTATGTGTCGGCACATATGTATTTTTTATAACCTACAGTCATCGGCACTGTTTGGCACGCACCGTGACATACGGTGCCGACAAGTTTTCAATATGATCCCGTACAAGGACACTTAAATCCTTGGTAATAAGACAAGATGTACATCCATCTATACCTAAACTTTTATAAATAGCAAAAGCTAATAAAAAGAGAAAAAAGATACAACTTACGAATTATTAAATCTAATCTTCCATAACCTCAGTGGTGGATCCGCACCAACCTCAATTGACCCCACTGAGCTAGCCAAAGAAAGGCCTGTATGTAGAGGTGCCCACATTTTCCGTGCCGAAACGGGCCAAGGGCCAGCCCGGATTCAAATCCGGGCCGAGCCGTGCTACTAAGCATCCGACCCAGCACGACCCTCCGGCACGGCCCGGAGCTACTAAGCATCCGACCCAGCACGGGACTCCGGCCCGGAAGGCACGGGCCGTGCTTCGGGCCGATCTCTTAAATATATATATATATATTTTTTAAAATATATATATAAAATTTAAAAATATAAATAATAAATTATTTTTATTTAATTTTATATTTTGATAAAGAATTTAAAATTTATAAAATAACAAAATTTTAAAATTTTAAAACATTATTTATAATTTTTTATTTTAAAAAATAAATTTAAAGAAGAGTTTTGGTCCAATGGATTATAAAATTTTGATTCATTGGATCAAAACCATATATCCCAAGGTCTGCCATTAGTTGACCCCAAGGCCCAAAGTAAGTTGCCTTGGGCCTTGGGGTCCGTGCCGTGCTGGCCCGGCTGGGCCTTAACGGGCCGCGGGCCTGCATCTCAGCCCGACATGGGCCGGGCCGACGTGCCTTGAAATAATGGCCTAGTACGACCAGAATAAATTGAACGGGCCGGCCCGGCACGGTGCTACAGTAACCGTGCCGGGCCACGGCTCGGCCCGGAGTCGCGCCAGGCCGGGCGGACCACGGGCTGCCCGGCCGGTTTTACACCCTTACCTGTATGGCCTAGACCGGCCAAAGAAAGGCCTTTATAGAGTCTTTCTTTTGTCATGTTGACCCTACTTTGGCGCCAAAATTGACCCCAAAGTGGGGTCAACAAGTAAGATGGTGCTGCTTTGGCTCTAAAAAGATGCCATCCTTTAATCTTGTGGGCCCACATAGTAGTGGGCCAACGAGAAGGCCTCAATGGGGAGGATAAAATGATGAAATAAAAAGAAAATAGGGGGTCGGACATTTCGTTAGACCTACTAATTTCTTTTTCTTCCTTACATAAATAACCGAAACACCATCACAAAGGGCCAAAAGCTTTTATTTTTTAGAAAAAAAAAAAAACTAGCTTCTTTTGACCCTATACCATCTCTCTCTTCATACTCTTTTCAACCAAATTTAATCCAATTACTACATTATTAAGACTACAAAGGCCAAACACAACCCCACCTAGGTGCTGATTAAATTTCTCCGCCCAATTTTTTAATTGGGTTGTAAAGTATAAGATATGTGCATTGATCTTTATTTACTTTTCTTTAATTGTGAATTTATTCTTTTTGTTTATGAATAGTAGTTGTTTTGCGTTGTTATAGTACAAAAAAATAATTAGCACACTAAATGTTTGACGACTTACATAAAAAAAAGTTGTATTTGACGGTGTTATCAATGAGGCTATCCTGCATTGTTTCCAAAATATGAAAACACATCAAAGAATATTGTAAATAGAAATAGTATATTTTTCTATTTATGCAATATTCACGACTAGTTTATTTTTTCTTTTATTTTTTTTTTTTATATTTTCTCTTCATTATATATTGACTCCACTATGAAATATTACTAAATCCGCAAGACTGACCTAACACTAAATGCAAATTAGAGGTTGTTGTAATGACCCGGCCCACTAGCAATAATAACTCATTAGGTCCAAACCACAGCTCAAAATGCTTAAGTCCAGTTATTATTACTAGTGTCCAGATGCTTAAATACCCAAACACAACCACATTCCCATCCGATGTGGGACTATTGGGGTGTCACAGACTCCCCCCGTTTAGACCTGACATCCTTGTCAGCCCAAATGCACACACAGCAGCTCAAGATCACCCGACGATGTGAGACTTGTCTCGCTAGCCCTATCATCCAGACCCAAGCTCAGCCGAGACTCGTCACACACTTCCGGCTGGTTATTGGCTCTGATACCAAATGTAACGACCCGACCCACTAGCAATAATAACTCGTTGGGCCCAAACCACAGCCCAAAATGCTTAAGTCCAGTTATTATTACTAGTGTTCAGATGCTTAAATATCCAAACACAACCACATTCCCATCCGATGTGGGACTATTGGGGTGTCACAGACTCCCCCCGACTATTGGGGTGTCACAGTTGTTGAGAATTTCGCTAATACGCTTGGTAATATTCTCATATATTCTTATTGATTACCGACTTTAACTAGGATGCAGATAAAATTTTCATACCTCTGTGTTCTCAAACATCCTTAAAACAATATAGCTCATGTAATCAAGTTCCCTAGTTTTAAATAGCCGCTCCAAGGCACTTTGGCAAACAAGGCTATCCTCTCCTTGCAGGGATTCATCAAGGTTGCAATAGCGAAGAACATTCATTAAAGAGTGTATATGAGATTCCTGCCAAATAAGACAATAAATAAAAAATGATGTCATGAGATCCAAAAAATGACATCAGTCTTATAATAATGAAGACCACACGTGCAAATTACTAATTTTGCATTAATGTTTCATACATATTTTAGTTACATATATGTAACAGTTTTAGCCAAAAGACATTTTTAATGATAGGCTAATAACAAATTAGAAATCTGGACAAATTTCTTTTATTAATAGGCTTAAAAAATATTAAAATTATAAAAATAGTTCGACAAAAAATTTATTTATAAACTAGGCCTATGCGATGAATGAATTACTACTTTCTAAATGAGGCAAATCATTCACCGCATTTTTGAAAATATTAAAATTATTTTTAAAATATAATACAACATATTTTTTGGAGTTAGGATGTGGAAAATGTACCAGTTACGTGAAAGCCGTGAATAGTTTACTGCTTTTAGAAAGCGGTGAATACTATTCATAGCTTAAGTCTAATTTTATAAATAAAAGTTTTATATGCCTATTTTTACAATTAAAAAATTCTGTAGGCTTAGTAGCCAAAAAAGCCCAATCTAGACATATATACTTACTGATGTGAAATAAAGCCTTGTACGAACATGTCGCTCTGGTGTTTTCACATTTGCATATCTGAAAAGAAATTAATTGACAATTTAAATACATCAAATGATTAGTAAAAACAGTAAAAAACAAAATTAGTTGGTAGATTACAAACTTAGGATCTAAGCGATATTGGGTTTCTTTATCATCGTCGTCATCTTGGTCCAGTGACTTTTCACTTGTGGAGCTAGATCTTCTGCCATCCTCATTCTTGTTTGTAGGCTTTTGTTGCTTATCTGTCTCCTCTTTCTTTGTCTTACATAAGGCTGAAGTTTGACTATGATTGGATTTTGGCTCAGCAACACTGATAGCCTCTTCTCGAGTGTTACGCAAGTCAATCAAAATCTTGCCCAACAAACGGCGGGTTATCTGAAAAACAGAATAATCCGAAAAAGCATATTACAGGAATAACAATAAGCCCAGAACCTTACCAACAGCAAGCATAGTAGAGGAGTCAACAATACAACACTACTTTTTTAACTGTTACTACTAATGATGGTAAGTGCTATTTCAGATGGTGCCGTGTCAGATGCAGTGATTAATATTTCTTCCAGAAATCAATAAACCTTATGGGTAAACTCAGAGAAAAATTTGACATAGTGAACCTTGCAGTGGAAGAAATCTTCACGAGTAATAAAAGTTACAAATTTAAATTTTGCACATAGAAATCTTCCTACTATATACACCTTCGCAAATTGTACCTTTGAGCCAATTTTGAGTTTCTGCTTTGGATTAATCCCATACTCGTTTGGTATAACGCCATCAGCAAGCAACTGCAGGAAGGAAATAATAACAATTAAATCGCAAGCACAAATGAAATAACAGAGTAATCATTTGTACTAGGAAAACAAAACAGAAGGAACAAATCAAAGCAAACAGTCAAGTCATCTAGAATCAGCTATGTACAGATTTAAATCAAAGCAAACAGTCAAGTCGTCTAGAATCAGCTATGTACAGATTAAATCAAGAGAAAAATACTGGAGTAAATGTTACTTTTTTAACTATTGTATACACGCTATAAACCTTACTACACGTCAAACACAAGATGAAAATGCTCAATAAGTTGGATTGCCAGCTGAGAATCGCATGATTTACTGTTCTTATTCTACAACTCATTAATCCATACATCAAGATTTACCATGCAAATAATAGTATTAAGCTATCCTACACATCCAGTTGGAACAGGGAGGACCATACTGTGATGCAATATGGACAGGGTATAGGAAATTTCTTCCTCCCTAGCCCCTCTAAAGGGTATGAAAAATAGAAGATAGTTAATCTGGATGATTCAAATACTTTTTTAAGTTATGCTTTCTGTTCTTTAACATGTAATCCAAGGACGCAAAAAGCATCTTATCAGAATGTAGAACATGTCAGTAATCGGCTACTTTACTGATGCGTTTGCTACATTAATATTCAGTAACAACTTGCCCATGACACCAATGAACTGTAATCAGGATGCAAATATTATTATCCTAATGAGTACATTGTTCTATAAAACAAAAGAACAAATGAAGCATTTTTTTCCTGTTACCTGAGCAACTTTCAAGAGCTCAGCTAGACCTTCAAGATTGAGATGGGCGTTATGTAGGAGGTCATATCTATCATGTGATACAAAAATTTCAGTTAAGAAGATTATATAAGCATAATAATGGAAGGGTATTATAAGAAAAAACTTTCTCCGTCAAAGTATTAAACTCATGGCAACCACAACAGATGAAGAAGATTCCAGCATTTAACGGTTCCATAATTGGACATTAAAAACTGCATTTTACCATATTATCAACAAACATATTAAATCATCAGATATTTGATGAACTTGGGATCCTTACTTGCAAGAATCATACACATCTGGAATTTGTGTAATGTCGAATCGGCTGCATAGTAACAGTGAAAAGATTATTTATATGACAGAAAAACTTACAATAGTTTTCATATATGTAAAAAAGGATGAGAAAGCATCTAATTGTTTTCATATATGTAAAAAAGGATGAGAAAGCATCTAATTTCTCATAAGATCATCAAATGAAGAAAAATTTTATGTGCTTATAGGTGTCACGTACTCTTTTCGTTCATTATATAAGTCTTTTTCTAGCTTCTTCCAGCGAGCGAACATCAAGAGGAAGCCTTCACTACCACAGGGCAATCCAGCAGCAATGCGAGCCACATCAATTGTTGTTTTCCCCAGAGCCTTTGCCTGGTCATACGGAGATAATGCAGACAAGGAACTTGTCTTCGCAAGTTTGTCATCTTCGTCTTGAGCAAGCAACTTCACTTGTGCAGTAATTTTCTTTGTCAATGTAGCCTACCGAAGGCAGCATAATACTCAAGTCAAAAAAAGGAAAAAAGAAAGAGATTACACTTACTCAACTATTTCAATATTGGACGGAGAGATTTTTGCTAGAAAGAGCTGCATATTGCCATATTGAGACTAGTAGAACGAGACACAAGGAATTAAGTGTCGTGGCACGGGGGCGTGCCACTCTCCACCTGGCACGGTATGGTACGGGCACGCTTCCGTGCCGACACGTGGCACGCTTGCGTGCCGATGGATACACATGACCTCACAGTGGCACGCTCTGGCACGATTTTTTTTTTGTTTTTTTTTGTTCCCAATAAACTCTTATAATATTATTTTGAAATGTTTAGTCAAAAAATTATGAATATTGGCTATATATAGCTTATTATACTCACCAATTAACATATTGATAATTTTTTTTATATATAAAGTACAACTATACCTCATAGAAAATAGAAATAACAATATAATAATAAAATTCACAAGTATAATAAGTATTTAACAATGTGTTTACTGTAAAACCATGTGTAAAAAAAAAAAAAAAAAAACTTGGCACACTCGGCACGGCACCGGCGATACCTATTGGGTATCGCTCTGTCTCGAGCGATACCCAATGGGTATCGCCGAGACGGGGGAGGGGTAGATACCCCGCCCCCCCCCCCCCCCCGTACCGTGCCCCTATTGGCAAGGTACGTGCCGGCCCGTGCCGCTCGGCACTTAATTCCCAGACGAGACACCACAACAAATTTAGCACCATTCTTGTAGTTACAGCTTGCTGAAAATCTTGACAGTCCAACAGATTACATAGCATTTCACAGTTATGGATAATAAATACCTATCAAAATAGGGCTTTTTTTACAAATAGCCTCCTAAAATTTAGATTTGCAAAATTGGCTCTATCACTGCCACGTAAGCGCCACACAAGCACCGCGTAGACGGAGAAATTCAAGTTGAACACGGTGAATGGTTTACCGTGTCCCTCCTCTTATTCTCTCTCTCTCTCTCTCCATAAAATCCTCAAAAATTACTTCAAATACGAATTTGCCATACCCACTTAGCCTCCTCCTTTTCTCCTTCTCTTCCCGTACATCAAATCTTCAAAAATTATGCGCTTTGCTTCATCCTCTTTTCTTTCTCTTCTTATATCAAATCTCAAAAATTCCTTCAAATATGAATTTTTCATTCCCGTTTTGCCTCCTTCTCTTCTCCTTCTCTTCTCCTTCTCTTTCCATTCATCAAATTCCAAAAATTATTTTAAACATGATAAATGATTCCATCAAATTCCAAAAATTACTTTAAATACGGTAAATAATTTAGACACGGAAAATGATTCACCGTGTCTAAAAACGGGAACCATTTACCGTGTTAACCCACGGAACACGGTGAACTATTTACCGTGTTTAGGCTTTAGACACGGGAATCCAAACACGGTGAATAGTTCACCGTGTTCAACTTGAACACCTCACTAGCCTTGTCGCTCGCGTGGCGCTCACGTGGCGCACACGTGGTAAGTATAGGGACATTTTTGTAATTTTAAATTTCATGGGGCTATTTATAATTTTTTTTTTCCAGGGGGCTATATGCAAAAAAAAGCCCATCAAAATATGCAAGTTGCTCAAAAAGCAGTAGCATGCTACAAGATTGAATGTACGGGATCTCTTGATAGAGCAATCAGTATTCGCACAATGATCAGTAAGGGCAGTAAAATATAGCACAACTAGGAAATCTGTCCAAATACTGTCTGTACAAAAGTAAATAAAATTCAAGGTGCCAGATCTAATGGTGAATGTGAGAAGAAATAACATTCCAAAGTAACTGTACCAATTTGGGAAGAAGTTGAGATGCATTTGTAGGCAGGCCAGCACCATCAACCATCCATGGAAATTGCACAGAACCATTGCCATTTAGCGCTTTAGATTCAGAGATGATAATATCATGTAATCTAGCCTGTAAAGTTTAGCAGATTACAAAGATATGACATCACAGGAAGCTTCCAAAACTAAAAATTGAACAAGCACTGAAACCATTCAGCTTGACACAGATTACACTTTTAAAGAAATTACTTGGAGAACTTGATCAATCTAGAGTACTCTATATCATGATAACAATGAAACAACTTGACAGAGTTATCATACAGTAAATCAATGTTGAGGCACCACCAAATTTTTGCTAAAAAGAAACAGCCTATATGGTTGTTATATTGTGAATCAAAACCAAATAGCCAATACAAGAAAGATTTGCTGTAACATAACTCGATGAATTTTCATAGAATTACATGTGCCAGTCTATCCTCATCATGCTTTTTTCTGGTAATCACAAGAGTACCTCAACAAAAAAAATAGGACCAAATAATTAATCTACCATAGCAAATCATCATACTAACAACGAGCTTGTAGGGTACTAAAACCACCAAAAACATACCAAGCAACCAATTAATTAAGATACCACATAACAAGTTATGTATTGTCCTATGATTATTGGTAGTTACTTCCTATATATTTTCAAACCATTACGCTATAAGCAACTTACAAAGATTATTAATTTAAAAAATCATACAGCAGTATTTAATATTACTATTGTTAGTCTAACAAATCAGTGTCAAACAAACCTTTGCTTCATCCATCTCAATGCTAGCATCTTCTAGTCCATCTAGCATGGATGAGTCTTTACTAACGAGTGAAACCTGAAAATTGAAAAGGTTGATAAAATGTAAATTTCGCATAAATTCAAACTTAAGTATTGCTGAGAAGAGGGTAACAAACCAGAATGGGAGTTAGCTGCCCCTCTAAATCAAGCAGGCCTTTGGCAAATGCTGCTGCAGACATCTGACCAGCTATTGAATTAGTATCATGGACAAAACCAAAAGTAGTGTGTCAACAGTTTAACGATAGGCTTGGTAGAAGTGAGCCCGGCTTTTCAAACTTTAGCTCAAATCCTGCTCAGCTTCATGTAAGTATTTGGTACAAGATCTCAGGATTCAGTTCATTCTTGCAATTTGGCCACTCTGGGCCTTAATCAGTATTGAGCAAGCAAGTATCAGGATGGATCAGTCATACAATTGGAATAGGACCAACATGAGCTTTTTCTTTCTGATGTCTTAAAAAATTCAAACCAGCAAAGAATGAGAAATGCTACCAGTTCAAGAGTAAAACCGGTTCGACTTGCGGATCCCAGTGGATCAACTACCAGTCTGACTGATTTAATTAACCCATTTTTCACTGAACCAGATTAGGAATTGGTTCACCAACAACCAGATTTGTTCAACTGGTTGTTCAGACTCTGTTTTTTCAGTTCAGGCATGTGCTAATTAAAAATGAAAAAAAAAGAAAAGAAAACTGAAGTGGTAATAGCAATCCCAGCAATCAGTAAAAAGACATTAAAAAATAGGAAATAGAGAAGGCTGAACTCAAGTTAGAAGCTATGATCCGAATATACCTGTACACGGCCCTCGTCTGAGCTGTATATTTTCAGATCATGTCGGTAAGTGCTATGAAGGCGAAGCAAGCCAGTTCCTTCACCTAAAGTTACCGAAACCACTAGTGAGACAAATTTTCGAGCTATAGAGTGTACTGAAAACAGCAGATCATCCCCCCCCCCCCACCACAAAAAAAAAGAGACTATTATTCAATAGGATATCTTTTTGGGTTATTTATGAAACTAATACTCCCAACAATTTTTATTATAAAAATAGATCTATAAAAAAATTATTTGTAAAAATAGACCTATGCGGATAAGGTATTCTAAATGCAGTGAACCATTTACAGCTTTCTTAAAAAGCGGTGAATGGTTCACCGCATTTATAGAATTTTATTCTTAAAAACGGTGAATCATTCACCGCTTTCTTAGTTCATTACAACACGAAGCGATTTCAGACGGAATGAATTTACTTGATAGTTGATACTAAACGGATAAAATTTTGAATACGGATATAAAAAATGAAAACCGACGGATTTGAATTCAGTAATGGATTTACATTATATAATAAATTATAAATATTTGATGCTATATTTGAATTTATATTTTAAAATTTTAAATTTAATATAATATCTATATTTTATATAAAAGCGGATATAAATTTACAGATGAAATCCTAAAATGAATAAAAAAATATACCACTAATAATTACGTAGCGAAACTGAATTCTAACAAATAATCTTATCTTTTATTTATTAAATATTAATATATCATTCCATATCTTTTTTATTTTTCAGATTATCTCAAATTTAAAAAAATCAAAATAAATCAAATTATAAAAATAAATAAATTAAAAAATAAATTTGAATTAAAAATAAAATAAATTTAAAAAATAAATTACTTAAAAAAATTAATAAGTTTTATTTAATAGCGGCGAATAGTTCACCGCATTCTATATGCGGTAAACCATTCACCGCTTTTAAAAGCGGTGAATGATTCACCGCATATAGAAGCTTATTTTTATAATTTTACTTTAAAGAGGATTACTTTTAAAATTATAATACAAAATAAGATTATTTATAAAAAAAATTCTATCTTTTTGCCATTTATCCATAGTATGTCAAAATCACAAGCAGCATCACTATTTCTTTCAATTATCCAAATGAATTATTCATAGGAAAGAAATTTATATAGTTTGGTAAATTGGAAAATAATAATTTAATTTAAGCAAGCACGGATCATTTAGTTCAATGTGCACCTTTAATGTCCAATGAAAACTCCTGGCCATTTTTACAAAAGAGCTTTCATTGATGAGAAGTACAATACTTAACAATATCTTTATATTTAAAACAAATAACTTGCAACAAGATTTTGGAGCCAAGACTACAAGTCTACAGTGAAATATAATGGATGATTGTATGATTCCTCCTGATGATATATGAACTGATCTTTTCTAATAAATGGTCAAACTGATCTTTTCTAATAAACGGTCAAACATAAATTTGCTTGACAAATAACCTGGATACATATTGTTCCTGAAGAACCTTCCCAACTCTTCAGCCTGAGTGGAGAAGAAAAAGAAAAAGAATGGAACACCGTTAGTGTGATAAACTATGGCAAGTGCATTAAATATTTATAAAGCATGTTATGTTCTTCAGTAGTCAAAAGCCAGCAAAAGGGTTCTGTCACCATTAACTAAACAACAACTAGCTGATATAGCCAGAAAACAATCTACTGCAACTGAAAGTCAATTGCAGGTATTCCTCCACCACAAGAGTAACAAGGCTGGATATTTGAAAAGAAGCTCTACTATAC
Source organism: Tillandsia leiboldiana (assembly GCA_029204045.2). Lineage (NCBI taxonomy): Eukaryota > Viridiplantae > Streptophyta > Magnoliopsida > Poales > Bromeliaceae > Tillandsia > Tillandsia leiboldiana. The sequence goes on from CM055065.1 coordinate 128,403, forward strand.
AGGTAAAAGGTGAAATGTGTATTGACCTATGAACCAAAGCCCAGAACAAACAATGATACAAGGAAAATACAGAACAGAAAAGAAATGACCTGCTTTCTTCCAGCATGAGTAAGCACCCCACCATACTTGAGAACCATCAGAGCTTCAACAGGCCGTTCCTCTTCACCATCACCATTACTTTTGGGAACTTTAACCCATTTTAAAGGCTTTAGTTGAACTTTCCTGTAAATTCCTGAGAAATGTCCACCCTAAATGCCATATTGACAAAATTAGCTTATGTTTTTCTAACAATAAACATTTCTCTGAACTTGGTGCACTTAGAAGATAAAATTACAGCCAGCTTCCATATGGGAAGATTTACCATTAGGAAAAAAAAAAGAAGAAGAAAAGATAAAACAAAACAATCAAGTATACATGCAGGCACCATTTGGCAGGATCTTGGAAAAAATTGTGGATATGCAAAACATGTAAATACAACAAAATTTAGACTTACATGGTAGGCAGTTGGCGCAGTTCTACTACACAAAACCTCAGTTTTTCTATGCTAACATTAAAAAGCCATGCACTCTAAATTCTTCCTCATCAGGCATCCACCCAGGAGCAAATAGGAATTATTCGAATGTGTGAAATGGGTGTCAATTTATAAAGATCAAGGAATATCCAACAAATATACTCAACCTACTACAATGCAATGTGGTTGTACAGTAGATGGATGTACAGGTGTTTCTGAAAATATACCAACCCAGCCCTTACATGTGACTAGTGGGATACAGCTACGAAATCCTAATCCTGCTCAATAAATTGTTATACATGACCTCGTAAGCAGAAGTAACAAAAGAAGAAAGGATCGTATTAAGGTTTTATATGAGGCAGGAGGAGCAGGACTCGAGGGAGAAGACACTACTCTCCAAGCTTTTCAAGCTCAATGAATTGAAATCTAAGGCAATTTTTTAATATCTTTAAACTATATAAAAACTTTTTAACTAGTTCAGCCTTCTCTAATGTTTTAGTCTTTTATCTCAGAGCTTATTCCTCACTAGGAGAACTTGACAAGCACATAGAAGGAAGGATAAAGATGCCGATGCAAGGTCTATCCAATGACCAACAAAACGCACATGCGCGCGCACGAGAGAGAGAGAGAGAGAGAGAGAGAGAGAGAGAGAGAGAGAGAGAGAGAGAGAGAGAGAGTAACAACATGGCCCAAATGTAAACCCTATCAAGATAATCAGCAAAACAACTTATGTGGAATAAGATTAACAACATGACACAAAATGCTGAAGCAAAAATTACTAACACTAGTAAGAGAGTATATAGGACTATTGGGCCATGACAAAAAGCCTCATAAATGGATCTTACTATTTGTAAGTCACATGTGATGTGCAAGATATTAGTGGTACGATTCTTTTCACAAGAATGTTGAGAGAAATAGCTTCATTAAAGAGATGTCCCAATAGAATTAAACTTGTAAAGATGAGAGAAGAAGGGTTAGCCATCATTTTGTATTTTAGAAAATAGAAATGAAAAGAAAACCAAAAGTTAAAAAAAATAATAATAATGCCTTGTTATGTTGTCCCTTCTTCCGTATGCTAAAAGAATAAAGGTGCTTGCATTAGTATTAACATCAAGAAGGATTATTGTTTGCTCTACAAGTGGGTAGATTACTTTAGAAACCACATGTGACCACAGCTGCTAAATCTTACACAAAAGAGTGGTCCTCTAGTATCTGTCATCATGTAAATACGTGAGAAATGTCAATAAAGCATGACAATTTATTTGTATTACATAGTGCTGAAACAATATGGACCTGCCAATATGAAATATAATACTACTAAATTTACCTCCTCCAGCACTGCTTTGACTTGACGAAGTTTTTCAGCATGCTCTAAATCTTCAGCATCACTATCACTTTCACGACCAGACCTAGATAAATGACATAGGCCTTAAGAGTTTTTTCAAATAGAGTTTTTGAAGTGCCATCTGTTGGGGCTTAGGAACTCCCTGTATCTATCAACAAAAAATATACGAACAAAGAAGTAGCAAGAAATAATAGAAAAGAAATACACAAAGAAGAAACAGCGATTTACGTAATTTCGCAACTTGCCTACGTCCACGAGGAGAGCGAGAGAGATATATCCTTTATATGAAGAAACCAGAGTAGAAGTCCAACTTTTATGTTTCTCTCAACTTAAATATACGAACAAAGAACTAGCAAGAAACAATAGAAAAGAAATACACAAAGAAGAAACAGCGATTTACGTAATTTCGCAACTTGCCTACGTCCACGAGGAGAGCGAGAGAGATATATCCTTTATATGAAGAAACCAGAGTAGAAGTCCAACTTTTATGTTTCTCTCAACTTAAATACAAGAGCTTTATAGTTATTGCCACCCTTCTCTTGTTACAAGCAAAAATCCTAGTCTTTATCATAAATGGAAAACAGTGAAAAACTCAAGAAGCTACTAATTAAGTTTCCGGGCTTCACCTCACATTTCTTGTTTCACTTGTTGCACTTGTTCGTGGAGCATTGCATTCCTTTTAAATGCATGCAAAGTGCACATGCACATGTCAAATTGGAGTAGGCAACTTCTTCAAGTCAATACCCATTAATTAGCCTATGCATAGCCTTTGGAAAAATCAGCACGCATGAGTTTCATGCATGCATATGCATGACACACATGCATTTCTTCACCGTCCAATTAGATCATCCAATTCACACTTGAAGGATTTGGATAGACCCAGTGCATCGTGAACCAACTTTCATATTCATCTCTTTAGCAATTAGAAACTTTATGGGCCAAACAAGTTCTTTATGCCATATACAAAAGAAGACATATATCCAACATTCTCCACCTTGGCTTTTTTTGTTCTTAATGCAATCTCTCTCATCTTAATGCCCCTTCTCCCTAGAGCTTCCAGCCATCAGCATTTATGCAAACTTGCCAACTGTAGGCAATGCCTAAACTTTTCAGCTATTACTGGCTCTGTAATGATGTAAGCTATGTTGTCCTTTATAGACACCTTCACAAGCTGAATTTTTTCATCATCTTCATTTGTGAAGTCCCTTAATTTGTGATACCCTATATATGTTTGCTCCTTGCATCGTACACTTGATTTTTAGCAAGGTTTTAAGTATCCATCGGCACGGGCCGTATCTACCGTGCCGTACCGTGCCAACAAGATACCGGCACGATACAGCTCCCGTGCCGATGACACAGTTCAAAACCCTTTTTTCTTAAAATTACTAAGTAATTTTCTTAATAAAGTGTAAAATATTTGATAAAGATACATAATAAGCAATTAAAAAAATTTGTTGCTAAAGAAATTAAATATTTCATGCCATTATGTGTCGGCACGCATGTATTTTTTGTGACCAACACTCATCGGCACGGCTCGGCACGCACCGTGTCGTACCGTGCCGGCAAGTTTTCGGCACGACCCCGTGCCACGGCACTTAAATCCTTGATTTTTAGCAAGACAAATAGCAGTTTGACTATAACAAAATATTTTTATCTTGTATAATAGCGAGTTTTCCTACCATGACTGTAAGTCAGACTGCTTTCATGGCTGCTTCAATTACTACCATATATTCCGCCTCTGTAGTTGACAAGGCTACAATGCGCTTGTTAGCTGTATACCTTAGAAGCATATCAGGCTGACACATTTTATTTTTCTATGGGACATTTTTGTACTTGATCTAAATTATTTACATATTTGGATTTTTTTATTCCATTTATGTTTAATGTGTTTGTGAATCGTCCATTGAATTAATAAGATGATAATTTGTATTTTCAAGAGTTGAGAATTTGAGCCACATATTATTGGAGATTAATTCCTAAATGCTCTAAATCGGTAGATCATCATGGGGACGATGATTGATCCGGTAAGATTGGTGTGTGTGCCGCTTCCCTTTTGGGATGATGAATTTCAAGTCATCAGTATGGGAACACTAGAGCTAACATGCAGGTAGAAGTTAGAGAATAAGGGTACTGAGCGTGACCAACTACGAACATTTACATGGATATCTACTCATTCGTCAGTAACTGATTCAATGTTACAGTGGTACGACTTATCCTTAGATCTGCGAGACCACGACCATTCAATATGAGACTATAATGTTGTTTGATTATGCAACAAACTCTGATCCCAGCCATGAGTCTTAGTAGTATATGTTGGCTACAATGGGTTTATATCAGGATGGGTATGTGTTTATAGAGAATCTATTATTCTCGGTAGAGAGATAATTAGTTCTATACTGTTTGTAAGGCAAAGCTCTGAAATTCTCGGACGGAGTAATATGATGGATGGAAAGAGGTTTCCAAGAGTAACCATAAGATCTTATGTCCTATCAAATTTGTCATATAACAGGTGATAGGGTTTGACGAGTATTCCATGGCCTCCACTTAGTCAGAACTAAGCGATAGAAGGAATGTATTGAACGATAACTGCACCTAGAGGTTCAGTCTGATATTCATTTATGACTAGATTGCTACTACGTGTTGCTAGGTATCACTGGTAGATTGTGGAACTAATAAGAATAATTATAGACGATTTATTATTCTATATGAGTGGAATAAAAAAGAATTGAACCTATTAGGTCACACACATAAGAAATCACGCATGATCGATATAAAGGAGATGATAAAAGAAGTTTATCGGGTAGTTTAATTGCAATTATAATATTGTTAGATACTAAAGTTCACTAATTTATTAGTAAAAGGACTAATTTGCAACTATTGTAAATTAGAGGTATTTAAGTGCAAAAGTTGCATAATGTATTTACTAATCATTAGTAAATAATATGAGGACTTATGTGTAAATATTACACACGAATCAGATTAGGATTCTGATTAGATTTAAATTAAAATCAACTTGAGAGATTAATAGATAATCCAATCGACTAGGATTTTGATTAGGATTAGGATTATGCTTAGGGTTTTCTCATTATAAATATATGTCATATGGCATGTTAATATGAATAATATTTATTTTTTGTAATACTAGAGAATTTTTAAATCTAAAAATTTAATTTAAATCATTTTCTGGATTTCTGAAATTCAAAAATTTGGATTTTCAGTGTTTTTGGAGAATTGTTAATTGATTGGCCTAATCTGAACCAATCTCGACGATGTAAATATACCATTTGACCAGTTTCATTGAGCTGAGCGATATGATGACATCCGATTTTTATTTTGGTGAACTGAAATTAGCAAAAAGGGTGTAAAAGTGCAATTTTAACAGATAAAATGTCTATCAAGATCAGACCTCAGCAAATGTAAAATCGTAACTCTAACGGCGTCGTTGAGCTGAAAGTGGTGGTGTGATCGGAATCTGAAATCCGATACTTGGATCTCCCGAATATCCATTTTCGATGATTTAATCAGATCGAAAATCAGTTTTCGGTGTAAGTCGGGACATCTATGCACCGAAATTCGTGAAATCGATCGATTTGGATTGATCCGACTCTTGGCACGCTTTTTGGAGTAAAATCGAAATTTGAAATTAGGAGTTCGGATGCACAAAAGAGAGACAACACAAGTTCGGATGCATTTTGGTAATTTCATGCCATTATGTGTCGGCACACATGTATTTTTTGTGACCGACACTCATCGGCACGACCTGGCGCGCACCGTGACGGCAAGTTTTTGGCACAACCCCGTGCCACGACACTCAAATCCTTGCTTACACATCATCTATTTAATTAGAATGGCCAGACACAAATTAGTGCATAGCAGTACTAATTAATTAGTTCATTTGATTGCATGCGGTATGAGGCGCACTGCATGGGCAACACGCACATGGTGCGAGGTCCAAGCGCGCCCCGTGGGCAAGCAGTTTGCATGTAATGCTTGTGTGCAATGCGGCTATGGCATGTGGTTACATCGCACAAAATAGCAATTTAAAATTAATTTAAAATTTTGATTTTTTTTTAATATACGAGAGGTATTAAATATTTTCAATGAATTCTACAAAAATTCAATTAATCGATTTAGAAACAAATAAATATTTGTTTTTCGAATTAAACCAAAATCCAATTAATTAGAATTCGAACTAGAGAATTTCATATTATATGCATGTGATGTATATGAGGTAATGATCATGGGTAACAATCCTATGATGTGCATGTATCATGTGATGATGTGGATTGGTATAATTTAATAAGGACCCAGTGTTAGATATTTTTTTCTGGATGCCTGCGTGCGCAAATCAAATTATGTAATTTGGAGAACTGCGTGTCTCATTAATTTCATGGGTTGTAAAATTATAGTTGCAAAAAAAAAAAAGGTAGTTTAGGCTCCATATAGGTTTGTTGCATTTAAGAGTTGATGCGGTGTGGATCAAGTTTGGACCAGATGCTGATCAGGAGAAAAGACAAGAGTTGATCAACTTTAATTCAATTGAGATGCAAATTAAAAAAGGTTTTCTTGTGTGCAATACCCTTTTGACCCGATTCCGTCCTAGCGGCTCAAGCCTGAATCAAGATAAATTCCATGATCATCACCAGTAGTTTATTTTATATGCGATATATGTATGCGTGTGAAGCGATGGTTTGCAAGAGACGTACGTTAACAATAAATTAAAAACTGATGAGACATCTAATCTCCTTAAATAAAATATAAAGTAAATGGTGTTATGAATCTATTAGTGGCCTTCCACCGTTGTAGGGCGTAGGCATTAAGGGGCCGCAACTACTTTTTTCCGTGCGGTAAGGAATTGAATCCAAAAATCTGTTAGGATGAGAGTTCGATAACATTTTTATTTGCACGATGAACGGTCGGTCTAACTTAACCTTTAGGTAAGGCCAAGAATATTTTAGGATAAGGCCTATATCTTATGGAGGTTGAAGATTAATTGCAATTTGCTTGAGAAGTATTGGATAAGAGTTGTTCACTCCTTTGTCTGCTTATTACCAAAAATCTGTTAGGATGAGGTGGTGTGTAAACAGGTGGGACTACAATCTCCACTAGAAACTTTTTATTATGAAGTTTTCATTTTCTCCACTCGGGGAGTGGAGATTCGCAAAATTAGTGGAAAACACCATGTATCCATACCTATATATTATTCTCCATATTTTTTGTCACGTGGCAACATTTCCTTCATTACCTATATATTATTCCCTCTATTTTTTGCCACGTGTTCATTTGGAATCATGAATCGGCTCAAGTCCTCCACATGCTTTCCTTTTTCTTTACTTGAACTGAACCGCTTGTTATGTGTTTCCCTCTTTATTTGATTGAACCGAACCGGTTTACACGCCAAACCGGTTCAAGACCTACACATATTTTTCTTCCTTCGTTTGAACCGAACCATATTACACACCAAACCGGCTCAAGTCCTCCACATGTTTCCTTCTTTCTTTACTTGAACCGAACATATTACACCTGCTGCATTCTTCTTTCTTTACTTAAACTGAACCAGGTTACACCTATGGACCATGTTTCCATATTTCTTTCTTTGAACCGAACCTGGTTACACATATGGACCATGTTTCTATATTTCTTTCTTTGAACCGAACCTGATCACACCTTCTGCATTGGGCACAATCGGCCCAACTGCTCTATATGTTTCGCTTTTTCTTTGCTTGAGTTGAACCACTGCCTTTTCGTCTTCCTTTCTTTGCTTGAACCGAACCATCACTTTTTCTTCCTTTTTTTGTTTGAACTGAACCATTGCCTTTTCCTCTTTCCTTGGACTATTACGTTTCTCCGCCTCTTCCTCTTTCTTGGATTGTTACCTTTCTTTGTTTAAACCCTAAACACTATGCATGTAATGGAACTTCCTCAATGACTGGCCTAGAAACTAAAAAAAAAAAAAAATCACACAAATCGATGCGAGATGGTAGATTTCGAAGACTTTCCTAGTTTCACGAATTAGAGAAAATGGAGAAAACTAAATCATTCTTACTTCGGTTCGATACGTCCATCTACAATACTTACAATTTGGCTTCACTTTAATTTTTGGTATGTGAATCTGAGCCTCTTCAGTGTACCTTTTATTATTTGTTATATTTTCCTCGCAATATTCCAAATATTTTTTCAGAATATTTGTGTAATAATTTTTCTTCTCCTATAGTTTTTTTTTTTCCTTTTCGGTTTCTTTTATTGTTTTATGTTGAGTTGTAATTCCATTAAATTTTAATGTGTTTTTCATATTATTAAATCTAATCAAATATGGTTATATCCTTATGTTTCTACTTTACGTTTATATTTGTTTCTTTAATTTGTAAATTTTTACTAAAAAATTTTTGCCCGCCGCATCGGTCGGGTTCCTACACTAGTTTAGATTTAAAGACCCTAATCAAATGGATTGAGTTGGACAAAATTTTTTGGCCAAATACATTTTTAAAGGGGTTATTTGGCCAAATACAAAATTTTAAAGGGATTTTCTGTAAAAAAGTTATTTTTCAAACAGCCAATTACATAACATAATGTATGCTTCAGTTAATAAAAAAATTAAATTAGATATTCATATATGAAGAACAGTTAAATGTTAAATAAATATTATTGTTTTCTATAGGCTTACTATAATGATCTGGCGCGCTAGCAATAATAACTCGTTGGACCCTCAACCACCAGCCCAAAATACTTAGGCCCAAGGAATTAAGTGCCGTGGCACGGGGGTGTGCCGCTCTCCGCCTGGCACGGTAAAGTACAGGCACACTTCTGTGCCGACACATGGCACGCTTGCGTGTCGATGGATACGCATGACCTCTCAGTGGCACGCTCTGGCACGATTTTTTTTTTTTTTTTTTTTTTCCAATAAGCTCTTATAATATTATTTTGAAATGTTTAGTCAAAAAATTATGAATATTGACTATATATAGCTTATTATACTCACCAATTAATATATTGATAACTTTTTTTATATATAAAGTACAACTATACCTCATAGAAAATAGAAATATAATAATAAAATTCACAAGTATAATAAGTATTTAACTATATGTTTGCTGTAAAACAATATGTAAAAAAAAAAAAAAAAAAAAAAAAAAACTTGGTACGCTCGGCACGGGCGATACCCATTGGGTATCGCTCTGTCTCGAGCGATACCCCGTACCGTGCCCCTATTGTACCCCTGCCGCTCGGTACGGACGACACTTAATTTCCAGCTATAAAGTTGAAGTATAATAGCAAACCCTATTAACATGTGCTATCCCAGGATTTGAAATAGCCTTATATAAAGGATATAATAGGGCTAACTTTCTTAACTTGACTATAACATTTTGGATGGTAGCTAGGCCCAAAAGAAGTTAAGAGGGTTAAAGTGCTAGAGCGAAAGTAGTTTTAGGATGAGTGACCCCTTGGAAAGTTGGGGCGTTATATAACAGGAGTACAAAAATAATATTTAAACAAAACTAATGCAAAATAGGCCTTAAACCAGGGATTGAAATGCCGCCCGTGCCGAGCGGCACGAGGCGGCACGTACCATGCCCCCTTCAATAGGGGCACGGTACGGGGGGTATCTACCCCCCCGTCTCGGCGATACCTATTGGGTATCGGGCAATACCCATTGGGTATCGCTTGAGACCGAGCGATACCCAATGGGTATCACCCGTGCCGTGCCGAGCGTGCAGAGATTTTTTATTTTTTATTTTTTATTTTTTATTTTTTATTTTTTATTTTTTATTTTTTATTTTTTATTTTTTATTTTTTAACATGGTTTTACAGTAAACATATGGTTAAATACTTATTATACTTGTGAATTTTATTATTATATTATTATTTTTATTTTCTATGATATATAATTGTACTTTATATACAAAAAAAATTATCAATATGTTAATTAGTGAGTATAATAAGCTATATATAGCCAATATTCATAATTTTTTGACTAAATATTTCAAAATAATATTATAAGAGCTTATTAGGAACAAAAAAAATAAAAAAAAACCGTGTCAGAGCGTGCCACTGGGAGGTCATGCGTATCCATCGGCACGCAAGCGTGCCATGTGTCGGCACGGAAGCGTGCCCGTACCGTACCGTGCCAGGCAGAGAGCGGCACGCCCCCGTGCCACGGCACTTAATTCCTTGCCTTAAACTACTCTTTGTTAGAGAAATCTTCAAAGCATACCTAGTACGTGGAACTAGCATTCTTGTAGCATCTAGTAGATCTTGCAACTGAACAGCACTTTTGAGCTTTGTCTACAAGCAAAGGTTCAGTAAAATAAACTAATATTCAGTACTAACAAATTTATAAAAGAGCTAATTAACCAATTTCGGAGAAAGAAGTACCTCAGCTCTTGGCTTTCCTCCGTTATACTTCAACATTAAATTTAGAAGCTTTTCTTCCGTAACCTTCAATTTTACCTTCTGCTTTGGAGTTCGATCACCACTTCAAAAATTTTGGACAACCGTTAGGAAAAAGAAACAATGAACGGCAGCTTGTTATAATGCAGAAAGGCATGTCCTTACTGGCGGATAATAGCTATCACACAACGGAGTTCCTCCGATTGACCAAATGTGCCAATAATTCCACTTCCTTGTCGTGTCAGGCCTTCAGAAGATTGGACTGGTTCATTACATTTCCACGGAAGACTAGGAGGAATAGTAGATGAAAGATGAGGAGCTTTGGCGTCAAGAAACATTTTCCTCAAAATGCATGCAGCATCATCATAGTATCTAAGTGATGAGATATTGGATATTAGAAGTAGGGCAGCAATAATTATCATGGTATTTTTTTGGGCTTTTTTTGCATTTAGCCTCCTAATTTTTTTTTTTAAAAAAAATAGTTCTGCAAAATTTTAATTTGCAAAAATAGCTCTATACCTGCCACGCGTGCGCCACGTGAGTGCCACGCAGGTAGGCTGGGTTGTGATTGTGTAAGTTGAACACGGTGAATAGTTCACCGTGTTCAAACATGGTGATAGTTCACCGTGTTCAAACACGGTGAGCTATTCACCGTCTTTAAAATATACAATAAGTTGTATATATTAAATAGTTTATACAAAAAAAAAAAAAATACTATTGGTAGATTGTATAAAATTCTAACAATCAAATAAAAAATTACTATTATTATAATTTTTATTTGATTGTCAGAATTTTATTAGTAGGTTGTTGGAATTTTTTAGATTGTTAGAATTGTATGTGATTTGTTAAAAATTTTATGTGATTATTAAAATTATATAAGATTAAAAAAAGATGATAAATATTTCACCGCCTCTTCTAAATTTAGTAAGGATAAAAAAAATGATAAAGACGGTCAATTATTTACTATTTTTAATAAAATTTAGAAGAGACGGTAAATTATTTATCATCTATTTTAAATCTTATATAATTCTAACAATCATATAAAAATTTTAACAAATCACATACAATTCTAACAATCTAAAAAATCCCAACAACCTACCAATAAAATTCTAACAATCAAATAAAAATTATAATAATAGTAATTTTTTATTTGATTGTAAGAATTTTATACAATCTACCAATAGTAATTTTTTTTTGTATAAATTATTTAATATATATACAACTTATTGTATATATAAGAAACACAGTGAATAGTTCACCGTGTTTGAACATGGTGAACTATTCACTGTGCTCAGCTTATACAATCAAAACCCAGCTTGCCCGCGCGGCAGGCATAGAACCATTTTTGCAAATTTAAATTTTGCAGGGCTATTTTTTTTAAAAAAAAAAAAATCAGGGGGTTAAATCCAAAAAAAACCCTATTTTTTTCAATCAAAACACATCAAATGAATAGTAACTAATTTAAAACAATTTAAGTGAAGTGTTTACTTGTGTGAATTCTTCACAAAACTCCACCCATTCACATCACACACATAGGATCTTCCTTCACACCTTAAGAGATCAAAGCCACATACCTATACAGTAGATAGAGACAGAAAATGGAGAAATTTTAAAAGAGAGAACTGAACAACACACATCTAGGACACACTTCGAGAAGAACTGAACAACACACATCTAGGACACACTTCGAGAAAAAATCCAGTACCATTAGCAAGGCACTGTCACACTGCCCATCAAATTCAGGTTTACCCTTCTTTTTAATGGTTAGATGATTCTAGGCATATTTGAGTCATGAGCCATTTGGCTTTCGTGTGATAGACAACTGTGCTTACGAAAATTAACAGAAGCTGAAGCGGAGTGATTGATTGAAACAGGTAGAAAGTTCATGTTATTTATATTTACCAAAACTGTTTGAGTGGCGATTTGCACTCGCACTAAGATTCAGCGTCTCAAGAAAATTAGTATGGAAAAGATATGAGATAATTATCATTGCTATCTTTAATGCTACAGATTATGCCCTCAATTTATAACTTCTGCATCCAGTAAGTAGATGGAAACATGGATAACATACTTCAACATAGCATGGTGAAACAACTGAAACAATTATATAGTAAATGCCTGCTAAATGGAGAGGAAAACTTTCTTGCATGTAGGCAGGAAGAAAGAAGCACGTGTAAGAATCAAATGTAAATAAAATTACCGCTTGCCTGAAAGCATGACAAACACCCCTTGCCATGTGTTTCTCTGCCGGAGTTAATAGTACAGGATATCTCACCTTCAAGAATAATATAATATGCATCATTAAACATCTAATACACATAATTAAAATAAAACAATAAAAATTAAGCAATGACATCAAATGACTAAACCAAAGACAAAATCATTAATTTTAAGGCCAATTTGTTTGCACAAGCCAAAACTCGATAATGAAAGAAACAGGATAGTCCCTTGGCCACTTGATTTCATGGCAAGCTCATGACCTGCCCAAAAGTTGAGAGTTGAGACCAACAAATACTGTAACAAATATATAATTAACCCTTACTCCTGTTTAATTAGATTCGATGTTCAAAGTGTGGTGAATAACGAAAAAGAAAAAGTATTACACCACCATGAGAGCCAGAAGACTACAGAAAGCCATCCATTCCACGTAGTACCAAAGCATATTAAAATTGGTGTAGATTTTAATGCAGATGACGTGTTTGATCTTTTTCCTTTATATGAGACTAAAAGCAATGATATCGATTATAATTAAGATCTTAGGTCAAATTGTCCCCCAAAGTTGAAGGTGTCTCCTTCCTCTAAGATCTAGAGGAAACTTTAGAGGATCTCTCCTTCAATACATTAGCCAAAACTGGAAAACCAAGGGACCTCTCCATCAATACAAACCTCAAAAATTTCACCCAAAGCCCGGTTTTCATCCCTGATTTTCCTCCAGTTAGGATTTTCACATTGTAATTTAGAGGGCTCATTGACCAAATTCTTTTGGTTTATCACTACCATGCAAGGAAAGGGCTATAATTGATCTGCCGATGGTACCTATAGAGGCTAAATATTAGGAACCGACTCCCACAGCACATTTCAGAAGTGTTATTCAATGCATACCCACTAAAAGGTAAAAATCTATACAACTCCAACACATGAAAAGACCACAAAAAATCATATATATTTACCTCTTTTCCATCAGGATTCCTCATAACAACACCATCAACAACTGGAGATTTCCGTGCTTCCGCATGTGCATACTCTTGGCCAACTGTATATACCTATAATAGAAGTAAACATATAGGTTCTAGTAACATTAGCATGAAACAACCTAAGTAGCATACGAAAGCATGGCTTCGTGGTACAATATGACAAATATAGATATACTACTCAAGATTCTGATGTACTAAATTAGATTTCCCATTGCAACAAATAGAAGCGACAGAAAATTGCAAAATGATAATAATAATAATTATTATTATAGTCAAATAAGAAATAGGATTGCAAAGTGCCAAGCAAATTTCATGAAACCATTCTTATAAAAGAACCTGAGTAAACTATTGCAGTCAACCATAAAATCACTTTCTATGAAGGTTCTTTGTGCTGTGGCACATACCCATGTCGACCAGTGTTCGCAAAGTAACTACTATAAGGGGTTTTTTAGTTAGATGTAATTGTACATACAATGCGGTTGGAGATGAATGCAATTGGAAATGCGGTTGGAGATGAATGCAATTGGAAGTGCAATAGTTACAACCAAGAATTAAGTACACATCGACACGGGCCGTATCCGCCATGTCGTATCGTATCAATAAGATACTGGCATGATACAGCCTCCGCGCCAATTGCATAGCTCAAAACACTCTTTCTTTGAATTACTAAATAATTTTCTCAATAAAGTTCAAAAGAGTTTATAAAGATACATAAAAATCAAGTAGAAAATTTGGTTGCTAAAGAAAATAAATATTTCATGCTACTATTTGTCGGCACACATTTTTTTTTTGTGACCGGCACTCATCACCACAGCCTGGCATGGCCTGGAACGCACTGTGCAGACAAATTTTCGGCACAACCCCGTGCCACGGTACTTAAATCCTTGGTTACAACAGCATATATCTTGTTTGGTTTGATGTAGTAGAAAGCGTAGAAATTATAAATTTATTTAATTGCATGCAATTGAGAAGTCCGTTTATAAAATTTTATCACTTTATATATGAGGTGGTGAGATTACCTCAATGTAGGAAAAAATATATTATATATTTTTTGTTTAATAGGTGAATAGGGAGGTAAGCTTATCTTTTGTTTAAAGTTACTCTATCCAACTACTGTAGTTAAAACTACGACCAATTTGGGCATAGTTTCAACTACTATAGTTGAGCCTCTGTGCTATTCCAACTACAGCAGTTGGATTCAAATGCATCAAATCAAACAATGGATGTGGATCCACATGCAGTTACAGCTGCAGTGCAATTGCAACTTACATGCAAGCGATGCGCCATCAAAGTACATCTCAACTTGGAAGTGAGAGGACAATGCAATATAAACTTAAAACACATCATCACTTGAAAAATAGAACATTGCCAAGTCATTACTCACTTAGAATATTTAAATATAACCCAAAATCTAGCTACATGGTCGAGTTAGCATGAGAAATTGCAAAGGTAAAGATGATACAGATTGTAGTGGATAGATAGTATATAGTAGCCTACAACCTAAGGCAATGACACACTATGCTCTCTAGTAGCTACTCTACGAACACCTCAACATGTTCCAACTACTATTACAAATATTGTACAGTAACGCAACTAGAGGAAACTAGTTATTCGTAGTGTACATAAATAGTAAAAAAAAAAAAAAGGCCAAAAAAATTCAACATGGCAACGCTTCAATTTCTTAGCTCATCATGCTCAATGAAAGAAAAAACACCAAACATCAGTGCTTTATAATCTAAGAGATCGCAACTTCATGTCACAGCCTAGGAAAAGCAATAAATATATAGATGTCACATATAATAACAAATATGCATTACTCCTATATCTAAATAAAGAGGGTAAGATTAACCAAATGTAAGAAAATAAATAAAGTTAATGTAACCTTGACATCCGTTCCCCCAGTGGGCATGAATTCCTCATAAATGTAAGATCCCTCACGACGCACTCTCCTAAGCTCTGGATGAAACTCGCTGGAGCGATTGCCAACCTATACATATATGCTTTGAAGAATCTCATGTTGCAGAAATATAATTTTCAGGATATCTATGAAATGAATAACTAGCTCACAATAAAAGTCAAACACAAAAGAGATACTACAGAATATTTCTTTATCTTCAATTGTTTTCTAATAAATCACCATCTTAGCCTTTTGAAAACATGACCTACAAAACATAATCTCAACAAAAGCTATCTTAGCTTTCAAAAGTCAGCATGAAATGGACTAAAAATCAAAACAAGATCCGATTAAATAATTTCTTTATTTTTACTTATAACCTCAATTGTAAATTGCTCACCCAACATGGACAAATAATTTAATCATAATCTCAAGGCAGAAATGTACTAACTCAGACATTCATTATTCATATAATCATGTTCATCAAGAAGACATATCAGAGCACCAAACCATAACGTGAAAGCAAGGATTTAAGTATCCATCGGCACGGACCGTATCCACCGTGCCAACAAGATACCGGCACGATACAACCCCCGTGCTGATGGCACAGTTCAAAACCCTTTTTTCTTAAAATTACTAAGAAATTTTCTCAATAAAGTTCAAAATATTTGATAAAAAAACATAATAAGCAATTAAAAAAAATTGTTGCTAAAGAAAATAAATATTTCATGCCATTATGTGTCGGCACGTATGTATTTTTTGTGACCGGCATTCAACGGCACGGCTCGGCACGCACCGTGCCGTACCGTGCCGGCAAGTTTTCGGCACGACCCCGTGCCACGGCACTTAAATCTCTCAATCTAAGAATAGATGGGGGAAATATCTAACAAAATAATTAGAATATATAGATTAGACATTTTCACTTCATTTTTACTTTATAACTCTAATTAAATTGACCGCCAGAGTGGTTGGTATCCCCCCCATTGCTTAGAGGAGAGGTTGTGGTCCCAAGTCACTGTTGCAGAAATTTGATAAGGAATCTAGCACACAATTCTCAAACATAAGGGAGGGGAAGGAAAAGAAAATGAGTAGTACCTTTCGAAACAACTCCTTCTTTCCTCCACCAGCGGAACTAGGATAGTATATCATTATGCTGTGGTCATCCCCTTTGTGAGACAATATGATGTGTCAGAAGATAGAAAGCAGGTTCATAAATGAAGATTACTCAGCTAAAAATAATAATAGATGGAAAATTTTACATCTCACTATTTGATTTGGTAGTTACAGTTACACATTCGTAGACACATAATGTCCACAGGTTCATGTCATTCAGTTCATTTGCACTCACACTATAAAATGTACCAACGTATTCACATACAGAATACATATTGAAATTCTATCAAAAAATTACTCCTTTTAAAAAGTTGACATGGCTTCACGATTTCGCTCGAGATGATCCAATTTTATATAGATTACATAAATTAGAATAATCATAATGAACTTAATCTACACTATCTTGATGTACTAAAATGTCGTTGTCTCGTTGATGCTATTTCTACGAAAAGCATGCGAACATTTGTTTCACTGTTTATCAAGGATTTAAGTATCCATCGGCATGGGCCGTATCCACCGTGTCGTATCGTGCCAACAAGATACCGGCACGATAGAGCCCCCGTGCCGATGACACAGCCCACAACCCTTTTTTTCTTTAAATTACTAAGTAATTTTCTTAATAGAGTTCGAAATATTTGATAAAGATACATAATAAGCAGTCAAAAAAAAAATATTTCTAAAGAAAATAAATATTTCATGCCATTATGTGTCGGCACACATGTATTTTTTGTGACTGGCACTCATCGGCACAGTACGACACAGCACGCACCGTGCCGTACTGTGCCAACAAGTTCTCGGCATGACCCCGTGCCACGGCACTTAAATCTTCGCTATTTATCAAAGAGAACAGAGTATTAATAAAGAAAATAACAAAGCTCGGGACTAAACATATTATCAAAACCTTCGATCACTCATTTTGAACCTTTAGTCTTTTTGAAATGGTAGAAAAGAAAAACTTTCTGCAAAGCAGATAACAAGACAAGCGAGTAAAATTCAGTATGCAGTATGCAAGAGCAAGAGCAAGCGCCGCAATAATAGAAAGGAAAAAAAAGAAATCCAGAGAAGTAATGAGGACAAAATCCTACCATCGACAGGTTTCTCCACAAAAGGCTTCCAAAACCGCTTCCCATGAAACTCAACAAAATCTTCTTGCTCAACAAAGTAGTCTAGCTCTTGATAAGGATACTCTCTATTCACCAGAACATAATTTGGAACGGGAATACCAAATGCTTCCAAGCACTAGAGAAAGTAAATAAGATCAGGTTGATCAGGCTGCATGATTACTATGTACAATTAATAAAAATTATAATACTTAATACAAACTGGTCATAATTACTTGGCCAGTCCAAAAAATCGACAAGGAAAAAAATAGAGAAATAGAAAATAATCACAACTTGTATAACCAATAGAATGATATGCAAAAAGTTTGCACTAATGTATGCCCTATATAAAGGTATGCCATGCACCAGATAAAAGGCAAGAAGCCTAGAAAACTTAATTAGCAGGTTGTTAAGTTCAGTCATTTCTCTCTGTTTTAGTATTTAGAGAAAGTCTATTGAGGATATTTTATTTGGGACTTTTCTTGTAACAAAAAAATGGAGGCAATAAACATAAGATTCTTGTATTTAGTTTGAGAGAAACATGAAAGTATGGGATTGGACTCTGGTTTCTTCATATAGGTTGTGTTTGATTGGACTCTGGTTTATGGATAGATCTAACCATTTTTTAAAAAAAAATTAATAAAAAATAATCTTTTTCAAATGTTTAATAAATATTTTTAAAAGGTTCAAATGGAAAGGAATAATCGAAGCAATTGCGGTCTTATTATAGTTAATCTAATTATCATGCGGTCCCTCGTTGAATCAATATGAATCAATCTTGCAAATATTCATTAAAATTTTGAAAAAAAATATTTCTCTAATTTTGTATTTTATAATTTTTTTAATTCCAAGAAAAGAAAGATAAAATCAAAATAATTTTAGAAGTTAATCAATTCTCAAAATTTTAAAAAAAATTTTGAAAAAAAAAATATTTTCTTCAAAGTTTTAATAAATATTTTTTAAAAAAATTAAAAATAAAAAAAAAAATTATCGATGTAATTGCGATTTTATTTTGGTTGCTCTAATCATCGTATGATCCCTCGTCGAATCAAAATATTGATCTTGAAAAATTTTGAAAAAAAAAATATAATTTTTTATGTGGAACTAAGCAGTCTGTAAATATATAAATTTAAATAATTATTGTATTTGTGAATTTTATTATTGTATTTTAATTTCTATTCTCTATGAAGTATAGTTGTTCTTTATATAGAAAAAAGCTTACCACTATATTAATTGATGAGTATAATAAACTATATATAGCCTATATTTATAATTATTAGACTAAACCTTTCAAAATAACATTATAAAAGCTTATTGGGAACAAAAAAATTTAAAAAAAATCGTGCCAGAGCGTGCCACTAAGAGGTCATGCGTATCCATCGGCACGCAAGCGTACTATCGGCACGGAAGCGTGCCTGTGCCGTACCGTACCAGGCAACCATCGGGACGCCCCACAACACTTTAATCCTTAACCTATACTGAGAATAAACAGTTCTTACTTATCCCCGAACCAAATGCAGCCATAGAGAATATATCTCTCTCGATCTCCCCATGGACGTAGGCAAGTTGCCAAACCAAATAAATCGTTGTTTCTTCTTTATGTATTTATTTTCTATTACTTTTCATTATTCTTTGTTCATGTATTTTTGTTAATAGCATATCCAAGACGATCCTAAATCCCAACAAATGGCATGAGATTCATGTCATAAGTCTCACAATATTACATAAGTATTGTTTACTGGCAAACTATATTCTATAATCTCAATGATGTAAATTTTAGATCCAACATATGTAAACAATTCAACAAGACTTCGCCATTAACATGAGAGTTTAGAGTCTCCATGCAATTGAATTCATCAAAAATAATAAATAATTCAACTTTAGTGCATATGCTTTCCAATGTCTGATAATAAAAACAAATAAAACACAACTAGATTTTCTGATTATTGACTGATAGTAAAGATATTCTGGTTTCTTCTAAGTTTTGAGTTAAGAACAGGAAAACAAAATTGCTAAGTAAATAAATAACTAACTAACATAAGAGAAATATAATGATGATCTCATGAATAACATGATTATAACTATAAATTAATAGGAATCAGATTTCTTTAATTGGTATTACAAATATGAAATTATAAATTCTTATAAGTTCATGCCAGAATCTACGGAGTCTTATGAGATAACAAGAAAAGGCAAGTTGCACAAAAAAAAGCTAAACATCAAATACAAGGACCTCGTAGTAACTGTACCTCATAAACTTTGCGGCGATCATGAAGAAGGTACTGCGACTCCAATTCATTGACTAGAAAAGGCCTAAATTGCATTAAGTATGATATTATAGTCATGAATTATAGTAATAACAAAACTGCAAAATAGTTACCTTTCTCATACTCTAATCAGAAAAATAGCAGACCGCAGTATGCTTGTAAGTTCAGAACATTTAATGAAAGTAAAAATAAATTTCATTTCAACTCAAGATTAGAAGACGATTTATGCATGAATGCTAATTTACTTGGCCAATAACGATGACTTATATAAACAGAAACCAAAAACCAGTAGGTGATTAGAGCTTAAAACAGATTGGAAAATATCAGTCCAATCTAGTATCTAAATCTAAGCTTTTGCCAGATATGGGTCTAGATTTCTGTTTCCATAATTAAATCCAGATACCTACTTGTATTCGGCTACACTTTTCGAGATATGGACATATGTTTAAGTACTCTATCTGAACGTATATCCACACCGTATATTAGAATGTAACTAAATATAATATATAAGTTCAACAATGTGTATATTAACATGCTCTTCTGTAGTCTCTAATGTCTTTGTTGAAACATATAAGGAATATATGATATCCATTTTTGTTTGGGAAATGCTCTAGAGTAGAGAAGTTCCAGAAAACGAGCCAAACAAGCACCAAGTGAACTCCGAATTCCGAATTGTAACAACAATTTACGATAACTAAAAGCAAAGGGCAAAATAAATTGCTATAGAAAAAAGAAAAAGAAAAGAACAATAGCATATTCTAAGAATTACCAAATGCACAGTATTAAGGGAGAGAGTCATTGCAATACTTCCAAACAAAAATGTTAGACTTAAAAGTCCATAATAGATGGATGGTAAAAGTAACTTGAACAACCAAAAAATGGTGAGATGAAATTATTTCTATCTTTAAAATCTGTGACAGCTAGAACAATCATCTGAATAATGAAACAAAAACCAATAAACTTCATGCTAAGTTAGGGAAAGATTTGTGGCAGAATGAAAGTATTGCACCTTCGTAGGGCGGCATATTTCTCAGCTTTTTTGAGTGGATAACCAGATGAATAGAAGGCAATCAAGCAATCACAAATCGGCCAGCTGTAAAATCACAACCATATTATGAGAATTCATTGCTAGGAAATAAGCCTTTTTCTGATTGTGAGTTATTGTTGCATGGCACCTAAACACCCAGAGCTAAAATAAAATCTCAAAAAACAATGGAGAGTCCAAAAGCGACAGTGAATCTAAGATTTACATTGAAATGGATTAATTGAAACATATATATGGGAATCTGAATTGAAGTCAATCATCAAAAACCAACAATATTTAAAAGAAATTATCTTTGATAAAGTCACCAATCAAAAAATAACAGCACACAAAAGTTAAATAGAATTATATTGCAGATGCAGAAAAATGAAGGAGGCATGTATGTCGGCCATCAGAAATTTCACATTCTTAAGAATCATCTCTTGTGCCACAATTTCATCTTTGCGTCGCAAACCATATACCAATACTTATTGTGTTTTTCATCCTTGTTCTTGAGCATTATGTATAGAGCATTCCTTTGAAGAAATAGTCTATGCAAAAAAAAAGGAAGCACATTCTGTTTACATAGATAAATAATCTGGTCTTAACCCATGGAGAGGACTTTAGTAGGAGAACATAGCTAGGCCCCGGAATAGCTGTTGTTAAAATATAATTAATTGAGCATGTAAAGTATTCGGAAAGCAGTAACATGGACGACCAATCAAAAGTGCCTTTATTCCCTCTGCATTTAATAGGAAGTAAAAATATAGCTGAAAAAACAAAAGTAGCTAAACTATTTTTTTCCAGCTGTCCTGAGTAAGTACCTCTCAACTGGATCCTCAAGAATAACCTTGTTGCCAAAGTATATAATCTACAACAGAAACAACAAGTATTAGCAATGAATCTAAATGCAATAAATGGTGAGGAAAATGTAATAAAATGTTTCTTGTCCTTAAAGAGAAAGAAAAAGAATAGAATGAAAAGAAAATGTGCCAAAATGACCTCTCAACCACAAAAAGAAAGAAAAGTAATTCTGCAGTTAATATTGTCTCCAGAAGCTGAAATGGATGGAGCGAAGGATGAAAGCTTGTCATAGGCACTACCATCAGCATCAAAATCAACCTCAGCACAAAAACACCAATTCACAATTCTACAAATTTAGGCCATTTTTCTTCATTTTTTTCCTCAAAAGCAATATACAAACGTTATATTAAAACTACTATCATCTTTATGGTAAACAGCCTTTTTTAGCTTCAAACACATTGTGAGACCCCAAAGGCGATAGTTTCATGCAATAACCTACCTATAGAAAAAGTAAGAAATCTAGTCCGTACACAAAAGCACAGATACTTCAATGTGTTGATGATGTCCATAGCAATACATAATTATTACTGATATCTGTCAAGATATTAGCATTTGTCCTGTATGTATAAGACATAAGTTGGACGACATTTTAAGGAATTGGCATATTAAGGCAATCTGAAAAAGGAGGGCATCCTTCTAGCTCCTTGTATACTTGGTTGCAATTTGTACGCATTATTTAGTAATGAATGATAAACCATGCTGATTCAAAGGGACGGTTGTTAACCATAGAGCTTCACAAAATTAATTGAAACAAATTTATGGAAAGAAAAGGCATAGTTGTAATGTAATATGATCACCGAGAAAGGTAGTTGTGAATATAACAGTTACTAAAACAATATTGAGAAAAGATGGAAGAAATTGGATAGGAAGAAAATAAATAACCAACCATTGATCTTCATTCATCAAATCAAATGAAAAGAAATAAATTCTACTAGGACAACCACAAAAGTGCCCTTTTACCTTTAATTTAGTTAGGATACTAATTAGAGGAACTAAAAATCAAAGACACAATTAATTTGATGAACCAAACCACAGAGGCAAGATGGCAACCAATGCTCAACAACTAATGAATTTCTATTCATGCCTGGAATGATAATAATATTTCTGTTGACAAAACTGAAAAACGTTACTGGTCACATGACACAAAATAAAAAATAGAAGTATAGAATATAGTTGTTATTGTGTAATCATGATATATACACATTCACTGGTTTAAAGCTTGGAAACTATGTGGATACAATTATGAGTGGTCTGCCAATGCTTTGGGCCTGCCTACCTCACATACGATCTACAGTTATGAGAAAACCTAGCTTAATATGGCAATCACAAAAAAAGTATATTAGAAACTGTGGAGATGAATATTTGATCAAGAAGACACAGAACCAATACATGAAATGCATAACTAGAACTCAGCACCAAGCAAGAAGATAGGGATTTCAACTGTGCCAACATGTCATGAAAGGGATAAAAGTACCTATTCGCAAAACCTAGCTTTAACTTGGGAATAACAAAATTCAGTAGATTAGAGAAAGTGGAGGTAGATATTTGAGCAAGAAAGTATAGAACCAAAGAATGACATGTGTAACTAGAACTCGACACGAAACGACAAGATAGGGACTTCAATCGAGTCAAAATGTCACAAAAAAGACAAATACCTATACATCATGAACAGAAGCTGCAACCAACAACTAAGAAAGTTTCAAATTTTACCCAACAGATCCTTAAACCATAAAGGAGAAAATGAGAATCATTTCATAATAAGCTCAGATTGCCCATGTGTCGAAGAAATGCAAATCCACCTAATTGTCCAAATTCAATAAGTATATTATCCGGAACCAAAAAAGGCAATATTTTGATGATTAATAGGTTAGTTTTCTAATTCAATGTGAAGTGCAACCTTTTCCTTTCCAAGAATTCAGAAAGATCAGTATGTTCTCCTTCTAAATCAAGGTTCTTTCCTAGAGATAATTACTCTCACCTACAAAACTTATGATCCGCATGTTGAACTAAATTTTTTATCTTCCATGTCAACTGATCAACTCAATTGACTTTCCCTCAAAACAGACATCAGTTGAGGAGCTTTACTTTCTTAACCACGAAGTCCCCACATCAAAGCGGGATTTTACACCATTGCCTCTCACATGCAGACACAAATATAGGCACACGTACTTGCATGCACATGCATATGCAATTATGCATAACTGAGATCTTAAAAAGGAAATAAACACACCAATTAGCTTAACGAACAGCAATCGTGAGCAACTCATAAAGCAAAGCAGCAATAAAATCTCAGCATATTACTCATTTATATAGGAAAAATAAATAAAAGAAAAAAAGAACAACAGTTAAGCTAGCATAAATTTGGAAGTACTTAGACCTTCATACTTCTAAATATCTATACTAGAGCATTTGAATGGATGGTCTACATCACCACATGATCACTAGTATTTGAAGTTTCTAGAAACACAAAATTGTGAGAATCTCCTATGTAAAGATCAATTGCCTCATCAACTATTCCTAGCGCAAGTGGCAAAGGGCTTGGTGGTTGATACCTGAGGTCTCGCGTTCGAAGCCTAGTTGCTTCATATTTTCAGCTAAAGTTTATTTCAAAAATAAACGAAGCAGGTAGCATGCTATTTTTCTCTCATAAAAAAAAATATCAATTGCCTCAAAATCAACAATCTAATGGCTTATATGAGGAGATTTAACAGTGTGGAGCAATCCCAATTAGTTTGAATTTTGTTTTAAAATAGTTTTGTACATCTAAATCAAGATCACTGGATGTTTCTCTCATATCAAGCACAGTAATTACTGTATTCTAAAAAAACCCAGTAAAAGAAAAGTCAAATTCGAATGCAGTTTGTCCAACCTGCACAAAGTACTACTCCCAATAAAAATTTAATTCCAAATCGCCAACTTGAATGATGTTTACTCAAATGAATGTACACATCCATTCAGGCACAGAAATACATAAATACATACATGACTACACACATATACAACTTATATACGAGTATGAGCTAAAAAGCTCACACGTCTCAATCATAAGAACACAAATATTCGCATATGTTGCTTCAAGACACAAAACAAAACAAAACAAAACAAAACAAAGGATTCTTGAATAAAGGATTGGAATAACCAAAAAGTTATTCCCGTTGCTTCTCCTAGTAGACGAATAACAAGAATAATCAACAAAAACTTAGAACAAACAACCTGGATATTCCTCTCAAGAATCATCAAATAAGCTACAAATCCGACGATACCTCAAATTCGCCGAACGTTCGAAGCCGTTCAAGAATCTGCTCCATGGGACCGGAGGACACCTACAAATCAACAAACAAGCGATCAAGAATCCACAAACAAGAGATAATTAGCAACAGCATTCACAATATCGCCGCATATCAATGCAAAAAAAATCGGAAAAAAACCAAAAAAAAAAATTTTAAAAAAAAGGTGAAACATTAAAAGAAACGAGAATCCGAGATGAAATGAAGAGATAAATAGCATCCGCATTCTCAAAATCAAGAAAAAAAAAAAAAAAAAAAAAAAAGTTAGAGAAAAAGGGGATCAAAAGAAACGCGAATCGGAATCCGATTCTTTTCACCTTCTTTTCCATGACGCACACGCCAATCGTGATCTTGTCCCCGCCATTCTCCGCCATTTTTCTCCTCCTCCTCTCTCTCTCTCTCTCTCGCTCTCTCTAACTATCCGAGTCGCCTCTTCTCCTCTCTCTCTCTCTCCAAATCTTTAAATCTCTTATTTATTTATTTATATTTCTTCCTGGAATATTCTGGAAATAAAATAGAGGGAAACACGTAAAAACATTGAAGAAGAGTACAAACAGACAGAGGAGGAGAAGCTGAGAGGAGAAGATATTTATACAAATCCCAAAAATAAAAAATAACAAATAAAAAAAAATAAAAAAAAAATAAAAAATAAAATAAAAAATAAAAAATTGGCGCAGCACACTCTCACAGTGTCTCAGGCACCCTCAGTTCTCTTTCTTTTTTCATTTATTATTATAGGCGGATGATTTACTTTTGCATTTAATTTATTTAATTTTGCTATGAACCTGGTGGTACAGGTTTTGATTTTAGGAGAAGCTTCTTCTTTTCTTTTATCCAACGCGTGGAATCGGTGGGGGAAAATTAAGGAGAAGGAGACAGATATCGGTTTTGGCTCTTTCCCAACTTAGAGGTGGAGATATTTTTCCTTAACCCGGTGCATGGTTACATTACTTACACCGCATCTTGTGTTAATAATAATCTATCTATACCTTATATATGATTTTTTTTTATTTTTGCCACGTGTAATCATTTCCTTCATTGAAAGTTTTTATTTCATTCATTTTCAAAATGTACACTCTTTACATTCCCTCATTAATTTTTTACTACAACTTATACCCCATCACCTTCCTCGTGTCTTTCCAAAACGTACACTCCCTCACTTTCTCTTATCTCCTACTTATTATATACCTCCTCATCTATTCTTTTTTGCGTTTCCCCACGAGAGAGAGAGTGTTTGTGTGTGTGGAGAGAGTTGGGAGAATCTTATATGTCATATGATACAATCATACGAGAGAGAGAGAGAGAAAGAGGGGGGACAGGGAGAGGGAGAGGGAGAATCGTAACGTGGACATGAGAAGGATGAGCCACGCACGTGTCACGGATGGTGGCGAGGATCCTTCGGCACGTGTGAACCCCCGACATATAACGGTACTCACTTCACTCTACTCGCACATTAAATCCCATCCTTCAAAAAATTAATAGCAAAATTTATTTGCACGAAATTTTTATTGTAAACACAGGCAATAGTGTTTTTCTTTTTCTCTTTTTGTATTTTTCACGTTGATTACATATTATTTAGATTTAATCCTTTTTTTTATTCTCAACAAAATTTTCTATATTAAATAGTTTTGATGAGTTTACATATTTAATACTTATTTTTTCTAACTATCATATATGATTTAAAAAAAATTATAAAAAAATATTTTAATAAAATCTATTCGCTACATCGCGCGGATAACTACAAAGTCTATAATGAGTTGGCTTCGACCTTTTCCTCAGCTGACAAACATCATTATATGAACGTTGTATAACGGATATTCATGTACTGTCCTACCCCAAGAAACCAATTTTGAATGTCATTAACTTCTCACAATTTTGAGAGACAAGTGGATGTGGATTATTTTCCGGACGAAACGGACAGTACATGAAAAACGAAAATTGAAAATTCATGTGGTGGGGGAACCGGATGAACGAACGTTGTAGAAGGGGAAACCCGTTTCGGGTAAAAAGGGCCGGGTCCCTTTTAGCGGGCCGGGCTGCACGAAAAACAGCGTTAGTGGCCCAGCTTTTGCTGGGCTTTTTTGTCCGTACACCGAGACACCGAGGAGAAGCTTATCTCCTGTAGTGTGCCTGATGACGCGGAACGAGCTTATTGGCTGGTTCACAGATGACGTGGTACGACGATGCAGTACAGCAGTTGCTAGACCAAGTTTCTTTTTACTATTTTCTTTTTTGGGGGGTTGTTTCCCCGCCGAAAGTGGGAAACGAGGTAGGCCCATAGAAATTTAGTGCGTTTGCTTACTAACACCTCACTACTCTCAAAAAAAAAAAAAAAAAAAAAAATTTACTTTGAAATTACTAAAATACCCTTCTAAACATCAAATCTCATTACGTGGAAGGTTTAAGAATATTTGAATTTTCTTTTGAAATTAATGGAAGAATTTCGGTAAATCGGATGTATATTAAATATTTTTAAAATTTTGAACGATATATTAGATATTATATGTAGTATTCTAATGCTTAGTAGCTGTTTGAGTGCGATAAAATTAGCTGGCTGATATATATGGAGATGATCGGATCAAGCAAGAATCGTTTTAGAGCGAAATGATCGCAAAAACGGATTCAAAAATTACAAAACCAAACAAAATGTAAGTTTTTAGAGGTTTCAAACGCTTTAATCAGATTTTAGGCGCTCGAATGAGCAATTTTAACTCGAAGCCAAATTCGGATCTCTCTTCATACGCCCAAAATAGGTATGAAAGTACAAAGCCTATCTGAACTATAAATCATTTTGAATCGGCGATCTAATTCCAAAAAAAATACAAAATAAATTTCAATCATTGTGATTCCGAAGAGGTAGGAAAAACAAACGGGCATGATTCAATTTCAAAATTTATATATATATATATATATATATATATATATATATATATATATATATATATATATATATATATATATATATATATATATATATATTTCTTTTAAGAGTATATAAAATTTTCAAAATCAATATAGTATAAGAAGAGACACCCCTCGCATACCTTCGTGGAGTCGTCGACTCATCTCCCTCTATATCCATTCCTTTTCTCTCAAGAAGAAAAATTGAATAATCTTTTTGCTCCGAAACTCTTAATTAGGGGTTAGGAATTTATTTTTTATTTTTGTCGAAACTCTCTTTGAAAACTCGATCATCGTGAGGTCGTCGATTTGATACTACTCTATTCCCCCTCTCTTTCTCTTTCTCTCTCGTAATTTTTTTATTTTATTTTTTATTTTTTGATCTTATTTAATTTCGAGTTGTTTATTTTATTTTTTTTTATAAGTTCAATTTTGTATCATGTGCAGATTTTTTTTCATAGTTTTTTATTTTATTAATAAAATGTTTTTTATCCGCCAGATCGTACAAACTTCTACACTAGTAAGGGTTAATTTGATAATGTGGCGTCCAAACTTCCCATAGAGTCATCCATCCTAAAACTACTCTATTTTTAGCACGCTTAACCCTCTTGAACTCTTAGGCCTAGCCACCGCCCAACAAACTTTAGCCGCACTCTATCTACAACGGTCATTAGCCGGGGAGCCTCACTTTACTCGCTATATAACCCTCGCTCAGTTAAGACTCATCTCATATTTTCGACTTGTGATTGTCTCTGATACCAACTGTGATGCAGCACGCTTAACCCTCGCTCAGCTAAGACTCATCTCATATTTGAAGGCGCTAAATCTCTCACGGTGAGGAGATCGCTCACAGTGAGTGAGCGATCTCACAGTGAGGAGATCGCTCACTGTGAGCGATCTCCTCGCAGAGCGATCTCACCGTGAGGTGAGCGATCTCACAGTGAGGAGATCGCTCACAGTGAGCGATCTCCTCACAGTGAGAGAGAGAGAGAAAGAGAGAAAGAGAGAGGGAGAGAGAGAGGGAGCGAGGCACACAGAGAGATGTAGAGAGCGAGAGAGACGGCGATGGCAACAATGTGCTTCCTCTCGGCGACGGCGACAGTAGCTCGGCACTGGGCGGGAGAGGAGGACCGCACTGTGCGGGAGAGGGAGACAGTTCAGCGATTGAAGAGAGGAAATGAGAAATGAACGCAATGCTGCGCGCGCGGTGGATATAACTGAAAAGAAGACGCTGAATGGTTCAGCGCCTTTAACATTATGTTGAAGATGCTGATTGATTCAGCGCCTTCAGCATATATGCTGAAGGTGCTGATTCATTCAGCGCTTTCAGCACATATTGTGAACGCGCTGATTTATTCAGCGTCTTCACAGGGTTTTTGTGAAGACGCTGAACGATTCAGCGCCTTCAGCTCGTCCCACCCCCGTGGCGCCCTGCTGGCAAAAGCAGAATTAGTTTTACAAAATTTTTTTTATAAGGGTTATTTTGCAAATATTATAATTTTTTAAGATTAGTTTAAAAAAAGTCTCTATTTTAAGGTCAACAATGGTTATTTTGATGGAGCTTTTTTAATTCTTATATTATCTATATTTTTATATTATTTTTTAAAAAAATGACTACGTGGCAGTAATATTTTTTTTAACTATGCCTTTTTCTCTTTCCTCATTTTTATTCAATGAATTTTGTGACATTTTTTTTCTTTCCTTTCTATTCAATTCAATGGTTTCATGCATTTTTTCCTTCCCTCTTATAATTAATATATTTTTTTAGTTAATACATTTTATTTTTGCTCTCTCTTTTGATTTTTTCTCTTCAATATTGATTATTTTTCCTTCCTCAATTAATCTCTAATCTGCAAAGAGGGGTAGATGATGAATAATTACGACTTTTATATCTCTATATTATTTTTCAAAATAATTGTCACATGGCAACGCATATTTCTTCTTATTATATCTGTTTCTCTTTCCTTCTCTATATTTTTTTCTTACTATGTTTTGTTTCATCACTTCTCTTTATTCAACAAATCTCATGTCTTTTATCTTCCTTTTCTCTTCCCCTTTTCTTTATTCAATGGATCGTCTTTTTCTATTCCCTCTTGTAATTAATGTCTTAATTAATACGTTTCATTTTTTCTTTTCCTCGCTTGAATTTTTCCCTCCAATATTAATTTTTTTTTTCTTCCTCAAATAATTTCTAATCTCTTTCCTCTTATAATTAATGAGTTTCTTAATTAATACATTTCATTTTTTCTTTTCCTCGTTTGATTTTTTTCCCCCAATATTAATTTTTTTTTTCTACCTTAAATAATTTCTAAACTGTAAAATCAAAAAAGGAGGAAAAGATGAATAATTATTACTTTTAAATCCGAAAATTGAAAAAAAGTAAGTCCTTCAACCTTTAATCCATGCTAACTCGACTAACCTACCGTTCTAGAATTGAGTGCGATGAAGGCGCAATGCAAGGGGTTGATCCACCAAGTTCTCCGCCTACGGGGGAGTTTTAATGGTGCAGTATAGAATATTTAGGATAAGATCAAAAACACGGAGGTCAAGATAAAAAAGATCTTTTGATAAATTTCGTCTTCTTTCTCTCAATAGAGAAAACTCCACTTACGGGGAAGTTTTAATGATGCAGTATAAAATATTTAGGATAAGATCCAAGACGACGGAGGTTGAGGTGAAAAAAAAAACTTTTGATAATTTTTGTCCTCTTTCTCTCAATAGAGAAAACTCCGGGAGTTTTAATGGTGCAGTATAGAATATTTAGGATAAGATCCAAGACGAGAAAGGCCGAGGTAAAAAAAATCTTTTGATATGTTTTGTCCTCTTTCTTTCAATAGAGAAAACATGTAATATTTTTATTTATTTCTTAACTATTAAATTTAAACATATAAATTAATTATATATTTAAATTAATTTATTATTATTTTATTTAAAAATTTATAAAAATATATTTTATTAATATTTTTAAGTGTGCTCGTCAATAACGGTATTGTAATTTATAGGCGTGGATTGTTCTTCTTCAAACAATGGGGATTTTTTAAAAATAACCCTCTGAAAATTGCAAATTTGCAAAATAACCCTGACAAAAAAAATTTTGCAAAACTAACCCTACTTTTGCCACCTCGGCGCCACGTAGGGCAGACAGCGTGAAGGCGCTGAAGCAGTCAGCGCCTTCACAATAATCCTATGAAGGCGCTGAACCCCTCAGCGCCTTCATAGCGTTGAAGGCACTGAAGCGGTCAGCGCCTTTAACATTAAGTTAAAGGTGCTGATCCGCTCAGTGCCTTTAACATTAAGTTAAAGGCGCTGAATGGCTCAGCACCTTTAACATTAAGTTAAAGGCGCTGAACCATTCAGTGCCTTTAGTGTTTTACACTAAAGGCGCTGATCCGCTCAGCGCCTTTAGTGTTTTAAAATGCCCAAGTCCTCGACGCCTTATGTGTATGCTGAAGGCGCTGAATGAAACAGCACCTTCAGCGTACACCCTGAAGGCGCTGATGGGTTCAACGCCTTCACAAGAAATCCAATGAAGGCGCTGACCACTTCAGCGCCTTCATAGGATTATTGTGAAGGCGCTGACCGCTTCAGCGCCTTCACACTGCCTACCCTACGTGGCGCCGAGGTGGCAAAAGAAGAGTTAGTTTTACAAATTTTTTTTTCATAGGATCATTTTGCAAAATTTGGGTTTTCAGAGGATCAATTTGAAAAAATCCCCTCAAACAATCTATTCTCGGCCCAACTCTATTATTATGCCATGTGCCCGTTAAAAAAATTTTCTTTTTCATTACAACCTGCATATTTGTTCTTCGGCTCTATAAAGCCTCGTTTGGTATTGAAATAATTCGCCGGATAAGGATAATATCTTTTTATTTCTCTAAATACATCAAGAATTATAAAAATATTTTGTTTCAATATAATTAGAATAAGTGAGAAATACTGTTCTCACTCTTTCCAACCTCCTTATTATTATTATTATTTTTGGATATCCTTTCACGCTTTCCGAGGCACCATCCTCTCACCTTATTATTATATAATAAAATTTGAAACTAAAAAAGTCATTTAAACTAACTAATACTTTTTATTTTTCTTATTTCTTATTATCATACCAAACATAACATTTTTTATTCCTAAAATTATATTAAATATTTTTTATATAAATTCTATAGTTTATTTTTATCTCTGAAATATCTAGTACTGTCTTATTTCGTTACCAAACAAGGCCTAAAAGTCTTGCCGGCTTAGAAGGTGATTTATCTCTTGAAAACTATGAATATCTTAGGTAAAAATATGCATAACTTATCTAAACTTTAGACTATTTTCAATTAGCAATTCAATTTTTTAAAATTTTAATTTTATTATTTAATTTTTTAATTTATTTAATTTGAATCGGTCAATAATATTAAATTAAATGCATTATTTTTTTTTACATATTTAGTTAGCCTATTTTATGCTTAAGTTTTTAGATCAAAGTATCATCGACTGCTCAAAGAAATAAAAAGATTGAATAGTAAAATAAAAAATTTAAAAGATTGAATAATCGATTCAAAATAGTTTATAATTTATATAAGTTGTATCCGTTTTTAAAAATATCTTATTCAGAAGTCTAGCTGGAGTGCTTTTTAATTAGATCCCTGTGCTCCGAAAATATTTTTAATGAGAATCAACTACAACCGGCTTCATTAAACTTAGAATGATTAATATTTAGAAAATAAAATTTTAACTTTTTAATGTTATTTATCAAGTAAGCGAAAGGAATTAAAAATCAACAAGTGAAAATAAAACATCTGACAAAACAGTACAACATTGAAATTTAGATATAGTATACTAATCTTGTTTTAGATTGTATAATAAATTATCTATCAAAATTTTATTTGATTTAAAAATTTCTATACCAATGAAGCTGCTCATATCAACTTATTGATTTTGGCCCTTTCCATAATAACAAACAAATTATCTATACTATATATTAATCAAGAGCTTTTTGAGAGAGCCACAAAAAACCACATTGCTATTTAATATTTAAATTATAGGAGCTTGCCACGTGCCAATAAAATTATTTTTGGGTGCACCAATTGCACTGTAAACCAATTTAAAAATGTTCATTAAAACTAAATTTTTATGGTACAATAAAGGGTTTTTTTTTACATTTAACCTCCTAAAAATTTTTATTATTGAAAATAGTCCTACAAAATTTAAATTTTACATTTATAGCATTAAATATTAAATATTTTATCAATTTTTTTATATTTAGTGTGGTGTATGGAGATGGAGCATTAGTATACACCATACTCAAGAAAATATTTCTCCTCTTTTTTGAAATTAGGACCTCGCCACATGTTTCCATATTTTGGGTGCGCCTATTGCGCTATAAACCAACTCTAAAATATTCAATAAAAATAATTTTTTATAATATAATAAATTAAATTTTAATATTAAAATATTAGTTATCTACTACAAGTTGTGTAGGATATATTAATATACATTAGGTACATGTAATAACTCCTCCAAATTTTAACTTTTTAGCTAAAAATTAAATTTATTTATAAAATAGCTATCAAAATTATTAAGCTTAATTAAATTCTTAAATAAAATTATTAAAATAATTTAACTCTACTAATATTAAAAATTAAATAAATATTAATAAAAAATTTATTTTTTATAATGTATGTAAGACCATTTTATAGAAATTTTTATATCATTAGTTATAATTTTAAAATTTTAATAACTACATATTTTAATTGATTGATACAGCATTTACTCGTGGTGAAGCGCGGGTTAAAATTTATTTTGTAAATATGTTAAAAATTTTAGGTAAGTCTCATTGATGAAAATAACTTGAATATACTATCTACACCGGTACATATTTTTTATTCGGCATATTTTATTTGTTAGGGTAATTTACTTAAAAAAATTATGCATTAGTTTATACATGAGTAAATAAGCATCAAATATTTAAAATTAAATATTCATCCTTCAAAT
The DNA here is from genome assembly GCA_029204045.2 of Tillandsia leiboldiana. Taxonomy (NCBI): domain Eukaryota; kingdom Viridiplantae; phylum Streptophyta; class Magnoliopsida; order Poales; family Bromeliaceae; genus Tillandsia; species Tillandsia leiboldiana. The sequence continues at coordinate 162,267 of CM055065.1, forward strand.
TATTTTTTCACAATATACTAAATTACTTTGTCAATGAAATATAATATACTATCGTGACATTTCACGGATATCAAGATCTTTCAAAAAAAAAAATAATTACTAATTTTACAATCACACTAAAAAAAATTCTCATAAGTTAATTTTTAATAACTAATTGTGGCATCCAAATATAAGGCCAAAACGACAAAAAGTCATATATATATATATATATATATATATATATATATATATATATATATATATATATATATATATATATATATATATATATATATATATATATATATTATTATTATTATTACCCGTGAGTTATGTGTGACATGTAATAATACTCTTCGCCAGTCAATTATTATTATAATTATTTTTGGATAAACAATACAGATATGCTAAACAAAATGCTCGTCCCTCACAAACGAAGTTCTATAAACTTTCGTGACTAATAATATGTTAGTTTCTTCACGAATCATATAACCTACGACTAATTTTTATCTGTTGCCAAAACTTTTATGGACATATCTATCACGTATAAAATAACTTCTCAAATAGGATATTATTCAACCATAAGAAAGTTAACAAATCACGGAAATGATTCTTCGGGTTCATATGTAGACGTACTAATTGTGAGACGTGAAATGTGATGAATCATCAGGTGTAACATGCCTATACCAAGTTATTGCCTATAATTAACTAGTGCACATATATTGTATCTAACCATATTCCCAACCATTTTGCTGTGGCAACCGTAGATATTGCTCTGGTAATATCAACTTCCAAAACCTTGTTCTTAGGGTCTATAAACTTGCTCTGGTAATATCAATGAAAAAGAACAGCTCCAACTGAAAATGGAAAGGAAAAGCATTCAAATAGAATGAATTTGTCGCCCTTTAACCTTTTTTTTTTTTAAACTCTTTAAGTATAACCTTGCAGAATGATTGCATTGCACCTAAATGACGTTTTTCCTTTTTCTTTTTTTACAACAAACTAGTTTACACACAAAGGTCCATAATCTATTGGGATCAAGTAGAATAGTGCACAATCCCTTTCTATCTTTCAATCTTACTGCTAGGACTGCAGATTCTGTTATCAAGTTCCACACCATGGAAGTCTATTGAATGAAGTTAAATAGCATTGACCTACTTTTACTCACACTGGCAATGGTGACGCTTACGGCCCTAGGTGAGAAACTTAACTAGAAAAAGGTCCAAACAAACAACAATCTTATATGGTTTTCCTGCAAAAATGATCTGAAGGAAGCTTTATTCTATGGTGACATATAGGCACAGTTTTAAATCTCTAAGATTTCTATCAGCTACGCTAGAAATGCAACCAAAGAGAGAGAACAAAAACTAGCAGTTAAAGCAGCATCTTCACAACGTTAAATTTTACCCACAAATTGAACAGCAGGAAATGGTGCTCAGCATTTTCAAAGGATGGAAGGAAAGGAATGCAATCGGAAAATAACTTATGCATGGCAAAAAGTTAAAAGAGGCAGTAATCTACTATTAAAGCATGCAACAGTTCTCCGAAAACCACCCCCTAATAAAAATTCGATTGAGCCCTATATAAAAATCCCATGTGATAGACAACTGTCTATGACACACTGAATTAGTAAGTTTTTAAATAAGAAGTGCGTCACAAAATGCATACCTCCTTCAGATCAAGGCAACTTTCCGTAGCAACACAAATAGAAAGCTAAGAATTAGCACCCGAGTGAACACTTGCAGGAGGTGCATGACCACCATGAGGCGCTCCTCCGTAATTGTTGTTGTCTCCGTAATTGTTGTTGTACATGGAAGAACCGCCAGATCGTCCTCCCCTACCCCTAGGGTTATTATAATAGTTTCTCGAATAGTACCCAGGTTCATAGTATTGGCTCCGGCCGTTCTGGTAACCATTACCACCGCCTCCGCCTCGACCTCCACGACCACCACGGCCATTCGCATAGCCCCTGCGGCCCCCGCCTCCTCCACTGCCGCGGCGCTGACTCTGGTAAGGCCTCCGAGGGACATACTGTTGATCTTTTGGATCTGCATCTCCCTGGTTTTGTTCTTCTACATCGGGTTCAAGCGTTTGGTGCTCATTCTGGGGCAAGGAAACATCATCACTAGACGGACTAACTGAATCTGCTACCTCATCCTGCAAAGGCAAGATTTGCATTGAGTTTCGGACTGAGTATCATAGAAGAATACAAAGTTTGTCATTAAGTTTTTAGTAGATACCGCCTTTGAGGCTTCATCTACTAAAGTAGAATGAAGATCCAAATGAACAGCCGTGGCTTGAAAATCTTCTCTCTCATCCTGGAAGAGAGCACAACAAATCACAAGTTTCTACGTATCACATGACAACTCAATTATAGATATAGGGTATTCTTCACAAGCTAAGTACCTTAAAGTTATTAGTTACATTTCAGACCACGAAATTAGTACAGAGAAACAGAAGAAACAGTGGCTCCACTATTTTTTGTGAAACGATACAGTGGCTTGACTATTTTATGTGAAGCAGTAGTTTCACATAACATTTCTCATACTTGTGACTAATATGAGAAACACAAAGACTAGCATAGTTGCTCTAATTCAACCCAGAAAGGGAAAAAAGAAGAAAAAATCATAAGGGGATAAATCAACATTCCTGTAGACATGACAAAAAGTTACATCAAATAAAATAAATGTTGATGCCTGCAGATAATGTGATACAATCACAAGGCCGTCTGGAACACTGGCTCAAAAGGAAAAAAAAAAAAAAAAAACAATTAGCCTACAAATTATTTGAATTGTACATTTCTTGTATTTTATCCCAATTTGTTATGTCAAGTCTCTCATTTTGCAACAACTGGCATCTTGATTTTGTAATTTCCTACTTGAGATTAATGCAAGTGTTCTAATGCCATCGTCTCAAGATGATTCAGCCTTCACATCAAGTTCTTAAATACATAAAGATTCGAAAAGACAGCGAAAATTGCTGTTTATAGTTAAGATTAACCAACTTTCCGATCAGAAATTATCATGAAAAGCAACAAATTGCAATACCAAGAAATAACAAATAACTTAAGCATGAAATTTCAGGAAAATTTATTGTTTCTGCGAGGCAAATTTTATCACGACAACATATAATTCATGAAAGATGAAGATGCTACACCAAAAGGGGTAAAAAAAAGGAAATTGTATATCTGCGCCTGACCGTTATTTGATGCACAGGAGATGCTAAAGGTCAATTGTCCTATACTAATGCTGGGAGCATCTTTCAAGCTTGCAACAACATTGCAGTCACAGTCATGTGGGAAACAACAATGACAGCATTAACAAAACAAATCAGGCAGACTAGCTCAGCGCAATAGGACCAGTCATCTCAGAACCAAAACTGAATGAGTCAGTCAGATGATACGACCAAAATTAAGTACACAATTAGCACTTAGAAGCCACACAGACAATGAAAATTGCATTGATTGAATGGTAACTAAGATATGGGATGTATCGATTCTCTGCTATGATAGCAAGAGTCAAATTGCTTAATTATCAGGATAGCCTATGGCCCGTTAGAGGCAAAGGATAATGATCAACAAAAAATTTGTTATAAGGAAACAGGAAGCAAAAGTGGGTGAACAACTCTTATTCAATAGCTTGTTCTTGTTTACCTACCTCAAATGTCATACAACAGCAGAGAGGTGAAAATTTAGATAAATCATCATTTGACATAAGCAACTCACCCAGAATGTTTCACAGACATCCAATGCTCCAACAAGAATATCAAACAAAACAGAATTATCAAGGTCATAGAAGACAATAGCATTTCCAACAATCAAAGTAGCCGCTAAACATAATAAATTTAAAACAAAAATTTAAATAATCAGCAAACATGTATTAACCAATCTCAAGAACTAAACAAGAAAGAACAGGTACAAGATAAAACTTAAAGACAAGATAAAAGAAATTCAAAAAGTAAATATTATCAAGAAAATTATAGGAGCGTCTGAACACATGCGCTTTGATGCTTTAAATGGCTCATAAATTCAAAAGTGATTTAAGGCATTCCGCCTCCACTGCATTCAAATTGTGGTGGAGACCGCCTCCAGAGAAGCATCCAGCTAAGGCTCCTCCAATGGCAAGTTTCACAACCATTTTAAAATCAATAGAGGAGGAAAACTTGAAAGCACAGATGGATTTTTTTTGACCCTCTAGCAGCATCAAAGCAGATGTGTTCGGACAATGCATTCCCAAACTAGCCCTTAATGCACAAACTAGTCATAACAATAATTGTAGAAGCCTCTGAGGACAAATCTTCTTATAAAACCTGGTTGACAGTGAAAATCATGAAGAAAAGAATTAGGAGAATTTGTTAGAAAACCTACAGAAGAAAGTGCCAATTCCCTAAAAATAATAACATAGGGATGGACTATTTGAATCTAAGGCACAACAAGACAAAAAAATGGTTCCAACTTACTAAGATAACTACAAGTTTGTCAAACTACATATATGAGTGGGTCTTTCTTCTTTTTTTTTTGGAGAGAGAGAGAGAGAGAGAGAGAGAGAGAGAGAGAGAGATGCCCATAGGCAAATTCATTGAAGCTTTATACATTACAGCACATGATATCAGAAGGATTATAATATAGCCATCTAAGTGGCAAAGAAACCCTCAAAAGTGGAGAGATATAGTTGCACGGCTCCATTAACCCAACCTAGCTGAAGGGGAGATAAGTAGAAAAGCCCACCCAAAAACCTGGACTCAAGAGTCCAAGAAAAAGAGTACCAAGCCTTAGAGAAAATGGGCACTACACCGAGAGAAGAGTGGAACGTGTCTGTAAGAAGGCAGTAAAACCAATACCCAACATAAAAGTGACCAATAAAAAGTCCACATGGCGCACACAGTCCCCATGAGAAAACCCACAACTAAACCAAATGACACGCCCTCAAAACAGTTAACACAGCAAAACAACAAAGTGGTCTACTCACTACTGCATATACAAGAGTGCAAAGCAGGAAAAGGCCACAATCACCGCTGCTGCACCTCAATGCATGCAAGCCCCATAGCTCATCTAGCACAAAGTGGCACAAGAACACAAGCTCACATGCATGGTTGCCTTGAGCTCATTAGAGAATCATTCTGCTGCATTCGCCGGCAAACCATCGGCCCTCGTCATGCCAGTGCCGGAACCCACTTCCGGCCAATCTGCGACCAAGCCTCCAACCATCCTGTCAAAGTAACTAGCCCTCCCAGCAAGACCAACAAAGAACACTCTAAATCAACCGGATCCCGACCTCAAAAGAATGTAGCGGGAGATCCACCAGCCCAAAAGAAAAGAGAAACGAGGGCCAGGAACAAAACTTCATTAAATGAGAGAGAAAGAAGAGAAAAAACTTGGTAGAGGAGGGTGCATGGGAAGCAAGAGGGACACAGAAAGAGAAGATGAAAATAAGAATAAAAAGAGGAGTAGGTGGAAGGTGATTTTTTTTCCTCTTTTCTTTATAATAAAAAAGGTTCCCTTTCTCCAGAGAGAGTGGGAGCAATAGTAAATATATGAGTTACAAGTTATGAACTAACTAAATGACAAAATTCACAATGATTATCTAAAAAATTCCAAGATTGTGTAAACCATTACTGTTTGGCATACTTGCAGCTTTCCAGGAACTGTAAGGTCAGGACTACTTATGGTCCTTGTTTTAGATAAAATTAGGGAATTGACAGTAGCTATTGCAATAGTTCAATGAAAGAATGCAAGACAAACTACAAGCCCAAAAACCTTCTCCAAAGTGCAGAAGCGACACTAGTCAAGCAAAAATTGACAAATAAAATTTATCTTATGTATCTAATAAATTAAAACCTGGATAAGATGGAAACAGTTCTTCCTTCACAACAATCTGTTATTAAGAATATTTGCGTACAATTAAACTAGAAAGCATGGGTGGAGAGAAAATGAATTATACCGTTGCACATTATATACAAATTAAGCCTTCAAAAATATAAAGCAAAGAAAAAATACTCTAAGCAATCAGATACCACAGCCATGGTCTAAGAAAAAAAAACAAAATAAATAAAAGTAAGACTTCACACTGTAAAGTGGTGAAAGTCAACCTTATCAAGACCGTGGGTCGGGCCGCCTTCGGCATCAACAGCTGGTGCCGGCACCGTAGTGCTCTCCGGAATCTGCACATGGGATGCACTACCGAAGTTCTCCACAGCGGCGGCTACATCGACTGGGGCCTTCATCTCCGGCGTCGTGGTGAAATAATCCGATAACAAAATCTTGTCCAGCTTTTCCCTCAATTCAGCATCTGCGTAGCCAACCAAATTCAGGTTAAACCCTAACCCTAAATCCATTAGAACTAACAAATAAAAAGGCATTGTACTATGGTGGATCATACAGGTCACCGAAGCGTCGGGATGGATGGGCCGATCGGATTTGCGGAGCCAGAGCCTGGCGTGCTCGACGCACTCCTGGAGCGCGTCCCTGTGGGAGACGCCAGATCGGGCAGGGCGCGAGGTCACGTGCGCGCCGAGCGCCGAGATCGCGTCCAGATCCTTCTCCCCGAGCAGATCGGTGGCGTCGTCGGTTACGTAGTCGTACGTGAGGCAGCAGCCGCGCTCGTGCGTCCTGGTGAGCATCGTCGCCGCGAACTCGCTCTGCGGCTTCACGTCGAACAGGCACCCGAAGTATAGCATCGTCACCAGGTCCTGCACGGCCCCATCCGAGGGCTTCCCCTCGCCCTCGTCGCCCTCGTCGTCCTCCTCGGTCGGGGCCTCGAGGGAGGGAGGAGGGGGGGCGCGGGAGACCTCCTCGGCGAGCGCGGTGGAGAGGGGTTGGCGGAGCTTTTCGAGCTCGTCGATGATGGCGACGACGAGGGGCTTGGAGCGGAGAACCTCCTCCTGCTCCTTGTTTAGGGTTTTGCCCTGGGCGAGGCTCTCCTCCATCTGGAGGATCCGGTTGTACTTCTTGCGCAGGGCGCGGATGCGCTTCGCCATCACGCTCAGCACCGGCCCTTCTGCCGCCGCCGCCGCAGACGATGGAGCCGCCGAAGCCATTGCTCGACCTCTCGCTCCTCCTCTCTACTCCAAATCGCCTCCTACGCGATCGATCTCTCGAGGAGTGAGAGGGTTTAAGGAGGAGGAGGAGGAAGACGACGAGGCGGCGGCGGCGAGGGTTTGGGGATTTAAAGCGGCCGGTGGTTTATGAGAGAGAGAGAGAGAGAGAGAGGATTGAAGAGGAGAGGAGGCGAAAAAGCGAGAGGAAGGGCGAGAGAACTGATTGGTTGGAATTGGTGCCTTGGTACATCAACCCGACCCGAATTGGTTGTTTTTTTTTTTATATAAAAACAAAAAAAAAAAAATTATTGGACTCTCCATTAACTGAACAGAGTTCGAATAAGTCCAATTCCAGCCCACTAAATTTTAGTGGACTTTGGGGCAGGCTTTAGCCTGAACCAGGCCCAAAGACTGATGCCCATCCGGTCTTGTTTATGCTCTTTGATGCCGTTTGGTTGAACATAGTTATTAAATCAGTATACTTAAAATTACGTATATTCGTAAATATTGCAATCGTAATTACATACAATCTGTTTGTCATAAATCAATAAGGTTATTCCCCCTTTGTTTGATTCACTTTTTTTTTTTTTTTTTTTTTTTTTTTTTGTTGTCAATTAATTGGGGGTAGGTTCGGGGAGTGGGGGAGAGTTATAGACACCTTTCCATACTTTGTATCTAAAGTACTTCACTCAATTTTTTCTGTAGTCTTCTTTTATTTAATCAAATATTATTGTTAACTAATATTAGATTATCTTATTTGAATATAAAATAATTATATGATATTTTAATTAGTAATTAAAACTTTATATTTATATGTAATTTTATATATTATAAAATTATATATTTATAGATGATAATTAATATTATAAAATTTTGTATTTATAGATAGATTATTGTATATATAAAATATAAAAAAAATAAATTTCAATTTAGTGAAGTGTACGATAAAAAAAAATCATGCATTTTTTTTTATAACCAGACTATAATTATATAATTTTATTAATCATTTAAATTTGTTATCTATAAATAAATAAGGAGATATATGTAATATATTTATATTTTTTAATAATTTTTCAACTTATCAATCGACATAATTTAAAATTTTCAATCTATTTAATTTTAATATACAAATCAAACTAAAAAAATTTATTATGATTCTCTCTCTTATTTCATCAAATTTAATAATTATAATTAATTAAAACTTATTTAGTTAACATACACAATCACATTCTATAAAAATTTAGGAATTAACTATTTTTTATATTGTAAATAAAACTAATTTTAAAATAAAATTAATTTTTTTACACAAATTTTTTTATTAGTATTTATTTATTTACAAGTATTTTTATTTATCTATATGCAAGTAATATATAAAAATTTAGGAATTAAGTTATTTTTTATATTTTAAATAAAACTAATTTTTAAAAAAATATTTTTTTTTACACAAAGCTTGTATTGTTTAAAAATTTTTATTAATATTTATTTATTTACAAGTATTTTTATTTATTTATATACAAGTAAATATATATTAATTATTTATTTATTTTTGTTAATTAGTTTATAATTCTATCTCTCACCAACTGTTGTAGTTGTAATTATAGCCAATTTGGTTGTAATTCCAACAGCGGCATTCGGACTTTCTTGTACTATTGTTATTGCAGTAATTAAACTCAATTGCACTAAACTAAACATATGAGTTGAGATTGCATATATTTGCAACTGTAGTACAATTACAAAAATATGCAACCAAACGATACTTTATTGTAGAGGTGAAAATGGATTGAATATTATTCACAATATCATGATCTGGTTAGCTTTGTGCTTTTAAGTTTCTAGATATATTTTAAAAAAATTCTTAATTATTTAATTGCTAATATGTATGGGGAGATAAGGAGTGCTTAATTATTATTATTATTATTTTTAAAAAATAAAGATAGCTTAATTGTTATTTGTGGAGAGACAAGGAGGATAGTTAATATATGTTTTGAGGAAATAAGATATGGTTTGTTGTATTCTTCATTTATTTTTATTATGAATTTTATGTAAAAATTGCATTTGTGTCAATTAAATTTTAGATTTAAATATATAAAAATTTAAACAAAAGTGTGAAACTTAAGTTGCATTACTACTAATTATAGTTCTATGTGCTTATTAGTATTAGTATATATTATTATTTGAATATATATTTGATTCATATTAAATTATGAAAAAATATTATTTAATATATATCTGTATTTATATCTAAATTCATAGCTGAAAAAAGGGATATGGATGTGATCGAATATGGTTTCATCGAATATCTATCCATATTCAATTCGTTTTCATCCCGATTTTACTGAAAGTAAATTCTACATAAATATAGGTAAATCATACTGTTGGGACCGTTAGTGAACATTTATTTAGTTCTTGAACTTTAATCTTTTTATAATTATGTGACAAAAGTTTAATTTTCATTTTAGTTAGATTATTTTGTTAATTTTTTATAATTTTTCCAAGAAAAACGACAAAGTCCCATCCTACCCAATCATTTATACCAAGATCCTTTAAAAAGAAAAAAAAAATGAATTTCTAATCTTTAATTTCTAATCACACACACAAAAAATTTTCATAGCAAACAAGTCAATACCGAAAAAATATATCTTGACGTCCAATTCGAACCAAAAGGTTTTCTAATTCATAATTTAATATAATAATATATTTTATTTACGAGATGATATATTTTATTCTGAAAAAAAACTCAAAAATCGAATATGATATAATATTCTAGACATTTGATCATGCTTTCCATTCACCAAATACTTAAAAAATTTTAAGTAAATTTGAAAAATAAACTACATAAGATATGTTCATGAGAAAGGAATAATTAATTTGGATAAGAGTCTACCCATGGATCAGCATAATTTTACTGTATTTTATAGAATTACTATCCTCAGTAATAAAATTAAGCATCTATGTTCTTGCAAAATAGTGGAATTATACATTTCTCCTTATAAAATTTAAGTTATCAAATATATCCATCTAAATTGCATAATTCATAAATAACTAGTGTAGCTACTCGCGCGATGCAGCGGATAGATTTTATTAAAATATTTTTTAGATCATATATGATAGTTAGAAAAAATAAGTATTAAATATGTAAACTCATCAAAACTATTTAATATAAAAAATTTTGTTGAGAATAAAAAAAAATGATTAAATCTAAATGATATGTAATCAACGTAAAAAATACAAAAAGAAAAAAAGAAAAATACTATTGCCTGTGTTTACAATAAAGATTTCGTGCAAATAAATTTTGCTATCAATTTTTTGAAGAATGAATTTAACTATGCGAGCAGAGTGAAGTGAGTACCGTTACATGCCGGGAATTCACACGTGCCGAAGGATCCTCGCCACCGTCCGTGACACGCGCGTGACTCATCCTTTCCACGTCCACGTCACGATTCTCCCTCTCCCTCTCCCTCTCCCTCTCCCTCACTCCCTCTCTCTATCTCTCTCTCTCTCTTATGATCGTATCATATCACATATAAGACTCTCCCTAACTCTTCATACACACACACAAACACTCTCTCTTATGAGAAAACGCAAAAAAGGGTAGATGAGGGGTATATAATGAGTAGGAGATGAGGAAAAATGAGATGGCGTACATTTTGGAAAGACATGAGGGGAGGTAATCGGGTGTAAGTTGTAGGAAAAAATTAATGATGAAAGGTGATATGAGGGAAGGTGATGGGGTGTAAGTTGTAGGAAGAAATTAATGAGGGGAGGTGAAGAGTATACATTTTGAAAATAGATGAGATAAAAATTTTCAATGAAAGAAATAATTACACGTGACAAAAATAAGAGAAATCATATATATATAGATTCTTATTTATTTATAAATATATCCTTTCTCTCTCTATTTTTTTTTTCTCTCAAATCTCCCAACCTTAATTCTTATTAAAGTTGAATTCTCCTGTTGTTTTATTCTTACATAAATATATTTTAAATATATTTATTATTACATTCCAAATATTTCGATGGGTTATTTTATTTCAATGCCCGATTGAAATTAAGCCCAGCCTGCTAAGGCCTTATTGATAATCGGGCCCAATTCCATCCTAACTCACACCTCATTATTTTTTTTTTCTTGAATAAATATTAACCAGGATCTGAACGGTGCGACGGAGAGATATTATTGATATAAAAATTTTCTTAAACATTTAATATATAATCAACGTCAGATCCCGGCTATCTGAAAAAGGCATAATATAAGTGTATTGTTTGCATTATAAACCATTACATAAGCAAATCACTTTTGAAATTTAAAAATCAAACTATATTAAAGAATAAATGATTGTAATAATTTTCATACAGACATCCATATTATTATGCCGTCTAAACATTTTACTACGAATTTAGAAAAATAAAAACTTGAAGGGACCTCATGATACTTCGCAGAATGCTATCTCATCAATCTATATCGCTTATGACCGTACATTGATCTTTTGATTTGATTCAATCCGTCGTTATTGTCTATTATCCAAATTTCTTTTTTGAGCAGTTATTCTTTACCTTTCTAGCATGTTGAATAATAATAAAAAAATTCACTAAGAATCACATAAAATAACAAATCTCATCAAAGGATCAGATCATAAGCCTAAAATAAATGTGTAACCAAAAATAATTAAATTAATATATATATCAAAAACTTGAAGAGCGACAGTAGTATCTACAAAGCAAAAATACATCAATTGTATTTTTGAATGACATCCAAGCAAATTGGGCTAGACCTGAAGAGAAAGATGAATCAAAGATAAATTATCAATACATCAACTGTAATGAAATTTTGAATGGAATTAAGTAACACCAAATTTTATAAAGACTCACATCTCAATCACATTTAGATGAAAAATCTTATTCACAAAGCCAATGGATGGATACTTGTATGGATAAGCATCGAGAAGTTCAATTGATTGCATCTTTGTATACCTAGCGGTGCGCATATAGGCGAGATTCTGTTCATTTGGACTAAAATTTTTTATGCACGTGACAGATCTGCTCACGTCCTGAAAATTAATTTTCAAACTCTGATTTTTTTTTTTTTAAAAAAAATAGACCGTATGACAATTGCTTCAACTATTTCATATTCTACTCGTAAAAATTAATGCAACTAATATAAATTTCTAATAATTTGGAAGCACCAATTATTTATAAATTTAAATTTAATTTGTTGTAATTTTCAACTTGAACTTTTTGAATTATTGTAATTAAATCCCACAATCCAATTTAGTTAGTTAAATATTGACAAATTATTAAGATAAAAATGATATAACATTTTAATTATTGTCGGATTATTAATCATAATAATACTATCTTATCAATTTTGCATCATAAATTTGTCAACGTATAGCTAACTAAATCGGATTGTGGAGCTTGATTCCAATAATTTAAAAAGTTCAAGTCGAAAATTACAATAAATTTAAATTTAAGTATCAAAGTGTTATACTTCTCATAATTTGAGGACTAAAAGCATAATTAATTTATCATTCATATTTTTTAAACTAAAAATATAAAATAATTAAATTTCGAACTTCAAACCTTCAAAATCAATCACCAAGTTCAAGTTCTTTGTCACGTATGTTAGGACCATTGGTTTCACACAAATAAGTTGGATGGCCACATTAGCTATGTTAATAGTAAAAATCTCATAAATTGAGCAACATTTTTTTATGTAATTTTCCGATTTAGGCACTTTTCAACTTTTAAATCTACTATTGTCTGCAATTCTAGTAAGAATTTGTTTAATTAACCTATTTTAGACAATGAAATCAAAATAAAATTGATTGATTATGATAGTTGTTGTTTATTTTATAAAAATTAAACTTCGATTTCCACTCCACTCTAGAATGAGAATGATTCTTAGCAAACTACTCAAAATCCTCTTCCTTCGTCACTCTCCTTAATTACTCTTAACTAAAATATGTTTTTAAAATCCTAAATATTTATTCCGATTTTAATTTTAATAATGAATCAAGTATTTTGAAATAATTCGTCATTCTAATTTTTATTCCAATGCAATTAAATTTTATTTTTCATATTTATTTCAATTTTGAACCAAATATGTCCTAAATGTCTAGATATTGAAAACACGAAATAGGCTAGCTCATTTATGTGAAAGTATACACCAAGCCCGGTTCAACGATACGCAGATTCAATCTTTTGTGGCATATTGTTGGTTACGGTGGAAGGTACAAAACTGTGTGGCATCTTCTATGGAGAAGAAAGCACAAGCAGTGCACTGCCATAGAAGGTTACAACTGAAGCCTCACTGCGGATCTAATGCATCACAGCTTTTTGGCCTCTTATGTTGTATTGTATAGGTTTTGAAATTTTTTGTTTTGCCTTAAAAAATTTGTTAGTAACGAGTGCACAAGCCAAACGAAATTAATTGGCGATCACGACACAAAGTCGAAAATAAAGGGGCTAGACTCGCTAGTTTATTGGATTGTAAAGTGGGTACCCTTTCGACGAAATACTTGGGTCTGCCACTGTCCTATAAGAGCCTTGGGACCGAGGAGTAAAGAGGGGGCCATTGCTAGAATTCAGCGAAGATTAGAGGGGTGGCAGGCAAAGCTCCTCTCTAGAGGCGGCAGGCTAACGCTAGTCAATGCGGTGCTGACCAACATACCTCTTTACCACCTCTCTATGTTTAAAACGCCCAAATGGGTCATCAAACGCGTCGAGGCTATTAGAAGGGATTTCTTTTGGTTCGGCTCTGCTGAGGTGCACGGGTGGGGATGGCTAGTCGCCTGGAGAAATGTGTGTAGGATTAAGATTGAAGGTGGCTTGGGTATTCTGGACCTAGGTGTTATGAACGTCGCCCTTCTCTGTAAATGGTGGTGGAGATTCCTCTTGAATCCAGACTTGCAGTGGTGTAAGCTTATTAAAGGTCTATATTAACGGAAAAGAATACCACTGGGTGAGGGGAGCTCTTTTAGGCCCAGCTCGCAATGGTGGAGGGATGTTCTCAGCATCGGAGAGACTTTTAAAGGAGGGTTATCCTTCCGGCTTGGCGACAGAAGACTAGCGAGTTTTTGGACGGACAGATGGTGTGGGGAGATGACCCTGCAATCTTTGTGTTCCGAGCTGTTCGGTGAGGTGGTAAGGAAGTCGATCAAAGTCAGTGCTTGTTTCGACCAGCATAGATGGAGATGGCGGAAGATCCTTAGAGGTGCCTCTGTGAGGGGATCGGTGGGCAGGGATCGTGTGAATAGATTGAAGGTGTTGGTGGGGGCCGCCACGCCGGGAAATAGGTGTGATGAGTTGGTGTGGAGATGGAACATCAAGGGTATTTTTATCGTCAAGTCTACGTACACCTTCCTCATCGATAGGGGCTTACACGATCATGCTGTTTTCTCTATCTGGAGGTTGCGCCTGCCGGTTAAGGTTAAAATTTTTATCTGGATCGCTCTAAAGAATCGGCTCCCCATGGTTGATAACCTCCCAAAAAAAGGTTGGTGCGGAAATAACCTCTGTGTGCTATGTGGGGTTCATTTGGAGACGGTGGACTACCTCTTTACGGGGTGTGTGTACTCTCGGTTCTTGTTCGGGGTGGGTGACCGGGCTGTGGACATTCGGGCGTTTGGGAACAACGTTCGGAGGGTGTGGGAGAATCGGGCGGATGGGGAGAGTACTTTAATGGTGAACAGGTGTTTAACTTTTGTGGCGGCGCACTGGTGGGTGCTCTGGAATACTAGAAATAAAGCTATCTTCTAGCAGGCTAACATTGATCCCCTACTCGCCGTTCGTTGGGTCAGTGACATTGTGGCGCTGTGGTCGGGGGAAGACTGAGAGACGCTTGTCACGTTTTTTTTTTTTTCTTTTCAGAGACCCTCGATGTCTCACTTATGTTGCCTAATTCAGTTTCCAGTTGAATGAAGCGGGTAGCTTGCTACATTTCTCTCAAAAAAGATCACGACACAAAAGTAAATTAAAAAATTCACGACAGAAAAATTACACACGGATTTACGTGAAAAATTCTTTGTAAGAAAAAAATTACGGATGAAAGAGAAGAATTTTACTATGTCGGAACAAAGGGAATATAAAATTTTTAGATGATCGTACAATCGCTCGATCTCTCTAGGGCAACAAAAAAGAGATTACTAATCTTAACGGATTTTTTCTTAGCGGATCTTAACGGCCCGAGCCCTCCGTTTCCACCACAGACATTCATAAAATTTGTTGTCGTACCGCGAAACTGTCGGCGAACGGGAATCATAATATTGAAGCGATTTCTAATTTTGAAGTCACATCTAACAAAATTGTCTATGGCTAACGGATTGTGCAACCCTGACAAAATTTGCTAGCCCTGCAGTTAGTTATTGTACGTAGTTTTAATTTAGGGCATGTTTGGTTGTAGAAGGTAGAACCAGGTGTGATTTTTCACAATGGCCACTTTTGAGAAAATAGTTATTTCGAAACAGAGCATTTGTTGCTTGGTTTGTATAATAAGTGTGTTAGGATTTTATTAGATTTGTACTTAAATTTTAATTGAATTAGAATTAATATTTAAATTAATTAAAAATAAATTAATTTAAATTTAAATATTAATTAGAATATAATTCTAATTTAAATAGATTTGAATATATTTTGGGTAGAGCTTTATTTATATTCTTAATGTAGAGAGCTTATATACATGAGTACGTATGAGATTTTTAAGGTGAGTCGTACTTTAAAGAAAATCATATAGGTTGCATACAATTTGTGAACAGATGCATGTGAGAGAGAAAAGAGAAGTTTTCTGAGTTTATAGGAGACGAGAAAAAGGTGAGAAAGATTCAGAAAGAAAGCTCGAGTTGAAGTTACTCTATTGTAGAAGAGGAGGGTGAGAGAGATTCAGGAAGAACACTCGGGTTGAAGCTACTTTATAAGACTTTTGAGGTGAGTCGTACTTTAAAAAAAACCATATAGGTTGCATGCAACTTGTGCACGGATGCATGTGAGAGAGAAAAGAGAAGTTTTCTGGATTTATAGAAGACGGGAGAAGGATGAGAGAGATTTAGAAAGAAAGTTCGGATTGAAGTTACTCTACTATAGAAAAGGAGGGTGAGAAAATTCAGAAAGAAAGCTCGGGGTGAAGCTACTCTATTGAAGCTACTCTATAAGACTTTTGAGGTGAGCCATATTTTAAAGGAAACCATATAGGTTGCATGCAACTTGTGCACGGATACATGCGAGAGAGAAAAGAGAAGTCTTCTGGGTTTATAGGAGATGAGAGAAGGGTGAGAGAGGTTCAGAAAGAAAGTCCAGACTGAAGCTACTCTAATGTAGAAGAGAAGTCGATGCAATTCTTTTTTTTATTAATAAATCTCACCTGTAGTTTTTGTTTGTTTTTTTTTTTTTTTTTGGAGTTGTATTGGTTCTAGTTTTTGTTGAGGAGGTGGGTTTATGATAAAAATTTGATTTGACATTTTGATTGCGGAATTCGAATACTATGCGATATCGGAGCGGATTGCGGATTCACAAAATTTGGTACCGGAGTGAGTACCAGATTCCCAACAATTAGTATCAGAGATAAAGGTTCACATAATTTCAAAATTTTCAAACTTCTTATGTTTATTTGCCTATAAATTATTAGATAATTAAAATAAGCTTTTGTAGGCTGTAATACATATTATTTATAGGATACTAGATTCTTTTCTAAACATAATGTATTATGTGTGGATTTGACGAGTCGAATATAAACTGGCTTGTGAACAATAAATTAACTTATAGCATTACTATGAGATGAAATGTTTGAAGGAAATTAAAAAAATTAGAGTATTAATCATAATAATAATAATTAAAATTCATAAAATATATGTCTCTTTACATTTAAATAGTAAAAGTTTGCGAGATATATATATATATATATTTGATCTATATCGAGCCGAACGCGAGCAAGCTTCCATCTCGTGTTCGACTCAGTAAAATTTCAAGCTGAAAATTTAACTCGTATTCAGTTCGTTACTCACATGTCAGTAAAGATACGTCGGAGTATCATTCAACTGGGCATGTACGTCATGATTTGCTGCAATTTGATTTACGTCGTGAACCCCTAGTTGGTGTTGAAGACCAACTTAGTATATGCTGAAAACCCGAAATGGCTAAGTTCATTTTTGAGGGTGTAACGAACAGAGGAGAGAAAGGGAAGCTAGGGCACAGCGGGAAGAGGAAGGCGAACTGCAGCTTTAATGAGTAGGGGGGTTCTCAGTAGTTTAGTTGAAGTTAATAAGCGGGTCGGGCTGTCAGGACTCCGAACCGACTGGAGTCAGGATGGATCGGGCAGGAGCACAAGTCACACCAGGCCGGGAGGAAAGGTGCAGCTACCAACCAGCAAGTGAAGACCACACAGGAGGGAGGGAGCCCAAGTACACCAGGCTGTGGTGGCCCAACAGCAACGGAAGCCCATTTTATATCTTAGTATAGGCTTAGTAATTAGCATTCACTTATCCACTGTAATAGCTTAAGTAGTGTAGGGAACAATGCAAGGGACAGGCAGAAAATTACAATTACTTCTTCTCCATGCCAATCTTCTCTCTTCCTCCTACCTCTCCTCTCTATCTCCTTCTTCCCCAAACCCTCTCAATCCTTCTCTTCTCTAATCCGATCTACTCGATTCCATTCGAATTGCGCCCCCCGAAAGACCATCATCCTCTCCGTCTTGCCGTTCTCAGAGAGATCTCATCACAGGAGGTTGCGGATCGTCCGGGTGGTAACAGAGGGTACTCTCGGAAACAGATCAAGTGAAGACGGGTTGGAACCTGTAGCTCATAGGATTAGAAAATTAGAGCACATGGCTACGAACCACGGTTTTGGTTCGAATCCTTTCGCGCCCGCAGTCTTCCCAATAGGAAAGCGGTGTTATTACTAATTCGCGCCCGCAGTCTTCCCAATAGGCCAAGCTGCGACATTGCCGGAAACGAATCAAGGAATGGTGCTCCGCGAGTTTCTACTACATCAACCAAACCAAAAGTAATCTCGCCAGCGAGATTCAACAACTCGAATTTTTGGAGGAACGAGTCGATCTGTCGCCGCAGCAGCTGGAGAAACGGGCGCAGCTCAAGCTCCTCCTTATAGGGGTGGTGGTCGACGAGGAGATCCTTTGGAAATCACGGGCGAATCTTCGTTGGCTGAAGGAAGGAGATGGCAACACTAAATTCTTCCACGCCACCGCTAACTGCAGGAGACGCCAAAACTCCATCGGCGATGTGATGGACGATGGACGGACCCTGCGGAGAGAAGAAGATAAAAGAGAGTACTTTCTCGACTACTTTAAGAAGAGATTCGCCCCAATTGATCACACTGGGGGATCGACTGGGGACTGGGCCGAACTTTTTGGCCTTAAGAAGCTAAGCCGGCCCGACGATCTCACCGTCCCCTTCACCTTAGAGGAGATCAAGAGAGCGACATTCCAATTGGGTTCAGATAAGGCACCGGGTCCAGATGGGTTCAACCTAGGTTTTTTTCAAAAATTCTGGGAGATTGTTAAATTCGACTTGCTGAATATTTTTCTCGACCTGTACAATGGAATGATGAACTCTTCCCCGCTGGATTACTCCTTCATCTGTCTGATACCAAAGAAGGAGGGGGCCAATTCGGCCAACGACTTCAGACCCATCAGCCTCATCAATGCTGTACAAAAAATTATTTCTAAGGTCTTAGCTAACAGATTGGAAGGGGTTCTGAAGGAGGTCATTTCACCTGCTCAGTCTGCCTTCTTAAAAGGCAGGTCTATTCTCGACTCTTTCGCAGCCGCTACTGAGCTGGTCAACTGGAGCTCCAAAACCGGTTTAGAGGCAGTGGGAATCAAAGCGGACTTTGAAAAAGCTTTCGACATGGTACTGTGGGACTTTTTATTTGCGGCCCTGTCCGGAATTGGAGCGAATGACAGGTGGTGTGCCTGGATCAAGCAATGCGTATGCAATGCTAAGGTGGCGATATTGGTGAACGGAGTGCCCACTAAATGGCTAAAGATGTCCAGGGGGCTTAGGCAAGGGGATCCTCTGTCCCCATACCTCTTCATCCTAGTGGCCGAAGGACTGACCAGAATGACAGAGAGGGCGGTACACAACGGCCTACTAACTGGCGTTGGACCCACTTCGGCACCAAAAATCTCTATCATTCAATATGCGGATGACACCCTCTTCTTCTGTGGTGCCAAGAGGAGTCAGATTGACAACCTTCACTTCATATGGAAGCTCTTCGAATGGGCCTCAGGTCTGAAGGTCAACCGACAGAAGACCGAACTTTTTTACTTGGGCAGGCAGACAGGTAGGGGGAGAGATTTGGCGGACTCCCTTGGGTGTAAGGTGGGGAAGTTCCCGACACCATATCTTGGCCTCCCTCTATCCGACAAGAAATTACGGAAAGATGACTGGTGGCAGGTTATCGGGAAACTCGAGAATCGGATTGAGGGGTGGCAAGCCAAACTACTCTCCCAGGGGGGCAGACTAGTCTTGGTGAACTCTGTTCTATCGAACATCCCGCTCTACTTCCTGTCCATGTTTCGTGCACCCAAATGGGTTATTAGACGGCTGGAGGCGTTGCGCAGAGCCTTTTTCTGGAAAGGGTCAACACCGGTGGCTGGGGGACATTGCCTCGTGAATTGGAAAACGGTGTGCAGGAACACTCGAGAGGGGGGCCTAGGGGTCCTGAACTTGGAGAATATGAATATTGCACTGCTTGCCAAGTGGTGGTGGAGATTTTTTACGGACAAGAGCCTCCTGTGGGGACCCCTCATCAAAGGGATTTACTACGAACGCAGGAAGCCGTTGAGAGAGGGGAACTCCTTCA
This sequence comes from Tillandsia leiboldiana, assembly GCA_029204045.2. Lineage (NCBI taxonomy): Eukaryota > Viridiplantae > Streptophyta > Magnoliopsida > Poales > Bromeliaceae > Tillandsia > Tillandsia leiboldiana. The sequence goes on from CM055065.1 coordinate 182,094, forward strand.
GACCTTTCTCACAATGGTGGCGCAATGTACTCACTACAAGGGACGCCTTTAGATGCGGTACGTCGTTCTCGCTGGGGAACAGGCGGGATATCGGCTTTTGGTTGGACATCTAGGCTGCTGAAGCACCTCTTCAAACCCTCTTCCCAGCCATCTTTGACTCTGTCCGGAGGAAGAAGTGTCGGGTGAGGGACTGCTGGAAGTGGAACAGATGGAAGTGGGACTACATCCTCCGGGGGCTCACCACCGGGAACCGATCGGATTCTGATCAGGTCAATCTTCTCAAAGAAATTATCGAATCGAACTCCATCCTCCCATCCAAGGACGTGGTGTGTTGGCGGTGGTCCCAATCCGGAAATTTCTCGGTTAATTCACTATATACCTTTGTCATGAACGGCGGTGTGTCTGACCTCCGTTTTAAGGAAATCTGGAAGATCAAGATCCCCCTCAAAATTAAAATTTTTCTATGGCTAGTTCTAAGGAGTAAGGTACGCACCAAAGATAATCTACTCCGAAGGGGCTGGTCCGGAGACGAGCTTTGTGTCCTCTGTCTGGATCGCGCTGAAACGGTCAACCACCTTTTCAAGGGATGTCTCTTTACAAGAAGCATACTACAAGCTACACTCCTGAACGTTGCCTCCCTCAACAACTTTTCCTCGGCAGCCTCTCTTTGGAGAACTGCATGCCTTAGAAGTGGCTCATGGCGCGATAGAGAGCTTTTGGGGATTGCTTCTGTCTGGTGGAACATCTGGCTCGAACGAAACAGAAGGTCCTTTCAAGCTCAGAAAAAATCAGCGGGCTCCCTTATTAAGGACGCTCGTGATTGCGTGCGCTGGTGGGCCCAACTGGGTGTACCTAGGCCTATTTCTTAGAACTTGTCTCTATTTTTTTTTTCTTTTTTTTTTTTAGGCCACGTTGCCTACCACTGTTGCCTAATTCATCCCCCTCATGAATGAAGCGGTAGCATGCTACCTTCTCTCAAAAAATAAGTCTAAACCTTTTCTCTTTTAGGATAAACTTGAAAAACTAAAAAAAAGAATTAATCTTGCGGCAGCGAATAATTTGATATCAATGCCCTGCAGTTTAGTATATTTTCACATCGATGCTTTGCAGTTTCATTTGTATTAGTAAGGTGCATTTACTATTAGAAAAAGATATGCTAAAATTTAATTGTGATTAATATCTAATAATAAGTGAGAAATTCTGAATTTAATATTTAGTATTTGTATTATTATGACCGATCATATTTAGTGATGTTGTTTAGAATTTTTTTTCTTTTTGATAACGAAATAACATAGTTATCAATTCATTCGTTTGGAATATGAACTAGCTGCAAACTTAGACAGTTAATTAAGTCTCGAAGGCACAAAAACAATCGAAAAAAAAAAAAACTAGATAGAACGTGATGATTGGTATTGAAAGTTTCAAATTAATTTGTAGCGAATAATTTACTATCTTTCTTTCAATTATTTTATTTTATTTTTTAAATTAGTACACGTGACATATATAAAATGTTCTGAAGTGAAAATGCAATTCTTCCGGAACCCTTCTTTGAAGGTAGCAGATATGAAGTGCAGATGCAACTCCCCGGAGCCCTTCTTTGAAGATTGCCGACACTGAAATATTCTGATGTGAGATGCAACGTACGTACTCCTCAGAACCCTTCCTTGAAAGTTGCCGCCGTCACTGAGAAAGCATTCTTTTCAATAAGTCATGAACGTGACATAAAATATTCTGACGCAAAGATACAACTCCTCCGAGCCCTTCTTTGATTGAAGGTTGCCTACACTGATCGAGAGAGCGTAAAGCATAGATGGAGAATAAGCGGATGTACGTTACAGAACATTGACAAGGGAGATTGATGGTCGGCTGATGCCATTATCACATGTGATCTTATTCGAGGCCTAGACTTTACCCTTTTATTCTTGGTCATTAAGCTGCCCTAGCTAGTACACTTTTCTATTCCTGTCCGTACTACATTCGGGCTTCCTTTCTTATGAAATAAGCGCTCGTTCGTTTTCGACCGAAATTAAATAACTTATTTTTGTTTTTTAGTTTACTGTAATTTTATTTTTGGTTAAAATACAAGTTTTTCAAAATAACTTATTTGACTTCGGGACCAAAGTTAATATATATATATATATATATATAGAGCAATGCTACGTGTACACCCCGAAAGGGGTGTATATCATACACCCCACCTATCTAATGGGTGGGGTGATTTCAAGGGTCACTTGAAGTGACCCTTACCATACCCCCACCCATTGGATGGGTGGGGATGTATGATGTAAACCCCGAAAGGGGTGTACACATAGCATTTTCCATATATATATATATATATATATATATATATATATATATAGAGAGAGAGAGAGAGAGAGAGAGAGAGAGAGAGAGAGAGAGAGAGAGAGAGAGAGAGAGAGAGAGAGAGAGTCCGACTAGAATATTATCGATAACATCAAATAATTGGTGTTACTAAATTTTTAGATGAAAAGATATGTGGTTGGAATTATAGTGGTACCATAAAATTTTTACTATTCAATCAATCGCCCACTAAACCCTAGAGGACCACTATTATCCTAATCACACATCTCCTAATCCAAGAGCTAAAAAATTGATATCACTAATAACTTAGTGCTATCAATAGTATTCCAGCATAGTTATATATATATATATATATATATATATATATATATATATATATATATATATATATATATATATATATATATATATATATATATATATATATATATGTTGGATTAAGAGATGTATAGTTAGAATGATAGTGATCTTCTAGGATTTAGTGGGTGGTTGGTTGAATAGTAAAAATTTCAGAAGACCACTATAATCTCAACCGTACATTTTTTCATTCAAGGGCTAAAAATTTAGTAGCACCAATTGTTTTGTGCTATCGATATATAGTATTGTGCTTGTAGGTTTTTAACCTTTAGATGAAAAGATGTGTGGTTAATATGATAGTGAGTCCTTTAAATTAAGTGAATGGTTGGTAGAATAGAATGATCTACGAAATAAAATTAGTTAAAAAAATAGATATAACGGTAAAAAAATTTATAAGCACTAATTGCTTGCTACTTATATAAGCATAATTGCCAGAGTCTCTCTCTCTCTCTCTCTCTATATATATATATATATATATATATGGAAAATACTATATGTACACCCCCAAAGGGGTGTACATCTCACACCCCCACCCATCTATGGTGGGGGTGTGATGAGGGGTCACTTCATGTGACCCCTAAAAAACACCCCCACCATAAATGGGTGGGGATGTATGATGCACACCCCCTTTGGGGGTGTACATGTAGCACTTCTATATATATATATATATATATATATCTTACATCTCCAACTTTAACATTATTTATTTCAACAAAACAAACAACTAACCTGAAATTTTTTTTTATTTCTCAGCTATACAAACAATTAATCAGTAGAAAAAGATTAATTTTTAGCTAAACTTTAATTCCTTAGAATTAAGATCTACTTCATCATGAGTTTCACATTCGTTGAAACAAACAATTCCTAAAGAATGACTTTATGGGTAAAGCCAAACAAAATTGATGTAGTTGTGAAATGACTCTCTAACTAAATTGTATTTACAACTATATCTAATCTAACGACTACTACTGCGAGTAAAATGCACGTGAAGCTTTTGTACATATATGTGATGGACTGCAATTTGGTTTCTGATCTTTCACTTGAACAATTTAGCTGCTAAACATAACTCAGTCTCATTGCTGCATGCCAAAAAAAAAAAAAATTTGTTAGACAAATGAAATTTCAAGGGGCTAAATAGCAGCCTCTTGAATTAAGGATCGAGAACATATTTCCGAGCATTATACCTCTCGAATTCTAAAACTGAGAATCAGTTTGGTTTCCTCGGCATAACAACTAGATCGAAAGCGGCAAGTCAAATCGCGGCCACTTGATTTTGACTTGGCATAGCCATATACTAAAGCCATGTACATTTGAAGCCAATTGATAAGATAGACTTGTTAGATAATATAAAATAATTATTATTCTCTGAAAATATAAATTATCAGAAAATGTTGTTTATATATTTTATATACAAATACTTGATCTCACATCTCAATTCAAATTTTTTAATAAACTCAAGACGCGAGCTTAATTAAATAATACTTTAGCTTGTTTTATATATATGGTATAAGAACATGAGATTCTCAGTTCAATTTTTGTCCAACTTCTACTATATATAATTTATTTTTTCTCATTTAATATAAGTCCATATTATAAGCCAACTAAAAGGTCTCCATCCTAAATCCTAAATCGTAAGAAAAAATATTAAGTATAAAATACATAAATACTATTTTCTAATTATTTAAATTTTTAGAATACAACAACTATTTTATATAATTTAACAAGCCACGATTTGACAAATAATGCTCGAAAACTTTATAAGAAACGAATCTTTCCTCGTCAAATCTACAATGCCACAAGCTTTTTGTTATGCAATAAGATCGATGCTCTCATATCTCACCTATTCTTTATCTCTCTGGGCATCTCAAGTATAATCTAGTTTCTCACTTTGAAAAAGGAAAAAAGAAGAATGAATATATTCTTTTGCGTCATCGTAGAGGGACTTTATTCCTGATTCGTTTCTTTCACAATACTTGCTCGTTTCCTTTACAAAGGCAGAAGAGCAATCAAGTTTGTCTTTGTTTTGCCTTTTTTACGAATTCATGTATGATTCAATTTAATCTGCTTAATTAGTCCGAGAATATAATAGATATGAATGTATGACCAATATTGTTTTCTAGCCTCGTGCTTGAGTTCTTTTTTTTTTTGAAAAAAAGTAGCAAAAAAAGTAACTTGCTGTTTTTTCATTTAAAAGTCCTTGAACTAAGTACCAGAGTGAGACAACCAAGACGTAAAAAAAAAAAGAAAAAAAGTTAAAAACTAAAATCAATAGTTCTAGAGGCACCAGGACTTTCAAGAGCTACGCAGAGACCGTACCGCTTAACTAATCAAAGAAAAATGAATGATTGTTTAAGTTCTTTCAAATATGTACACTTTTTAAAGTCTACCCGAATTAGGGATGGCAATTCAGCTTGTTATTCGCGAATTAGCTGATGTTCGGCTCGAAATCGAATCGCTCGTTTAGTAAAAGAGTCGAACACGAGCTAGGGTCAGCTCGTTCGTGTTCGGCTTGATAACAGCTCAAATACACACGCGCGCGCGCACACACACACACACACACACATATATATATATATATATATATATATATATATATATATATATATATATATATATATATATATATATATATATATATATATATATATATATATATATATATATATATATATATATATATATATATTATAATTATATATATATATATTATAATTATATATATAATATAAATTTTATTATTTAATATTTAGCCTAATTAAATATAAAATCTAACTCAGTTATAAAAAGATCAATTTACAAAAAAAACTCATTTATCTATGCTGAACTGGAATATTTTTAAAAGCACCAAAATCATTTTAACCTTTGGAACTGATTTTTTAGTTATTGAATTAAAAGTCAACAATAATAATTACTTGTGATTCCCACCATTATGCATAATCCAAAAATTACTAGAATTGATTCATAGATTAAAAATGTTACAGTGTCAATACTTTGGTGCTTTTAAAAATATCTCAACCAGAATATATATATATATATATATATATATATATATATATATATATATATATATATATATATATATATATATATATATATATATATATATATATATATATATATATATATATATATATATATATATATATATATATATATATATGTAAATTAAATTTTTAAATTTTAATTTTTAATTAAAATATAAATTTAAATTTATAAATTAAATTTTAAATTCTAGATTTTGATTTAAAAATTAAATTAAAAGATAAATTCAATCAAGCATTTTAAATTTGATTTATAAATTTAAATTTAAATTTAAATTTAATTGTAAGTTTGAATTTGAATTAAATTAAAAAATAGTTTTATATTTTGAATTATCCACTCAATTTTAAAATTTTTAAAAATTTATATTTAAAATTTTGTCTTATTATTTCAATATTTTGATGTAAATTTTTAATATTTAATTTTTAGTTTGAATTTAAATTATAAGTTTAATTTTATGTTTTGAGGTGTAAACTCAATTTTAAATTATTTTTATATTTTATATTTTAATTTTATTTTAATTATTTTTTTATAATATTTTTTTTAAAAATGTTGAAAATAAAAATCAATCATACCGATTCTGATTGTTAATATGGACCAAACATATTATGTACTTTTATTATTTCGTTTTTGATTTCTATCCGGTTCGATTTTAATTCTGATTCTAATTCCATTTATCATTTTGAACCAAATGCAGTTTGTTTTGTGCTTATTGAAATTAATGTCTTGATATATTCTTGATTTGATATTATAGCATATATCAGTTATGAGATGATTTATTATATTCTAAAAAATAACATAAATTTTAATTAAATATAATATTAATTTTAGATATTTAATCATCCGTTTCTACCAAATGTTGCGTAATTCTTAAGTTAATTAAAGAATCGGACTTTACCGATCGTCGGACTTTACCGATCGTCGGAAAAGTATAAGGAAGGGAAAAAAAAAAAGAGACACACAAAAAACATAACTTGTTAACAAAAACAAAAATATTATTAATCTACTTAAAAAATTAATTATATTAACTGATCGAACACCATACATATATGTATGTATATAGGGTCAATATCAGAATCTAACTATAATTGAAGATAATAAATTATAATATATTTCTAAACCTAAAATGACTAAAACTAATCAAATAATCCGACTCAAAATAAAAAATATAAAATTTTTAAAGTATAATTTAAAATATAAAAATGGAAGCTTATAGGGTTGAATTTTAACTCCAAACTTTGGCCGGAACAACGCGTAGATTTCAATGCCTAGATTTTTAAAAATACTTTTTGAATTAAAGTTGCACGTTAAAAACACAAAATTGTCTAAATATTTAAATATTTTTATGCCCTGATCATAATCGTCAATTATAAAAATTAACGTACTAAATAAAATTTTTGGCACAGTTTGATTATGTTATGCTCGAACAGTACTCCAACACGCATCACATTTCTTTAGTAAAATTGTATAAAGTGTATTGAATGTATGGACTGAATTAACTATTTATTACATTTGAGTCTACCACCTTCAACCCTAGCCATAGTAAACCTCTCGTCTCTCTGGTTCAATTGATGAACATGTTGTACAAAATAAATTTAGATATGTAGCTAAATAGATTACGTTTTAAAAGACAATTAATTAAGAGAAATGCTACATGTACACCCCTTGGGGGTGTGCATCATACATCCCCACCCATCTAAGGATGGGAATATTTTTTAGAGATTACATAAAGTGACCCCTCATCACACCCCTACCATAGATGGGTGGGGATGTGAGATGTACACCCCCTTTGAGGGTGTACAGGTAGCATTTTTCATTAATTAAACACGCAATAACATGAGTTCCATTTTGGTTTGGTCACATCTACCGACAACGTACGTACTACAAATTTTCTTTCCGCGTCGCTTCACCTTTACTCCGGATACCACAACATGTGTAAAGAGCAAAAAAAAAAAAAAAAAAAAAAAAAAAAAAAAAAAAGTATAAGATCACATTGGGCTTCCACCTCTTAGCCATTTTCCTATATAAATGCATGCTGCTACAAATGGCATCTTCGTGCCCAACCATACACTCTTTCTTTATGCAACTTCTGATCAACCCGAAAAGATTTTTCTGTACAAATATAAGAAGAATGTCTCACACGGGCGCCTCCAGCTCCGTCTCCGGCGCCGCTGCCGCCAGACCCAGTGGAGCCGCTGTGGAGAACGCTGTGATCGAGATCCACTCCCTGGATGACTGGAGATCGAATTGGCAAGCCCAGAGCAATTCCAACAAGCTGGTACGTACGTACCTATATACGTGCCTGCGTTCATGCCGATCTTTCTCTTTTCGGCCGCCGTCGAGTTTATTCTCTTCTCGAGTCCGTTCGCTTCGTAGATTTGTAATATTTCGAAAATATTGTTTATGTCAATGTCGTGAAGTTTGACGTTGAGATAGGATGCAGAAGGAAACATGTTAAACTAATTTGTGATCACTCAGACGTATAGCTACAATGGGTTTTCTCAAACAATTTAAGCTAAAAAGGTTTTCAGAGAATGTTGTTTTTCGAACCATGCTAGATTTACAATCTCTAAACACCCTCACTCGCTCTTTTTCTTTTTTTTTTTAACCAAATTAAAAAGGATTAGTAAATTTTAAGCACCATATATAATTAAGATGAGAAACTGTAGGGTTTACAATTCCTTTCCGGATTCAGACTTAGTATTTCTTGTGTTTTTAATGTGATAAATTAATGCTAAATATACAATCTAAAAGGGGCTAGAATCCTACTATTACAAGAAAAAAAGAAAAAAGAAAAAAAGAAAAAAAAGTTGATTAAACTAGTGTATAAGTTGGAGGATTATATTCCATTTTGGATTGTAAACGTGGCCTTGCTCTTTTAATATTTGTTTCAACAAATAATTAAGCTCCTTAACCTCCTGCTTTTCTAAGCTCGCTTGACGTACGATAATCTGGCCATTCATCCAAAATATAAAAATATAGACCATTTACGAAATGTCACAAATTTTATAAAACAAGAGAATTTTTTATATCGGCCAACTTAATTATTTCATCTGATATTTACTGGACGTAATGCATGCAAGATGGTGGTCCACTTCTCGGCCAAGTGGTGCGGGCCGTGCCGTTACATCGAGCCCGCTTTTGAGGAGCTGGCGACCCAGTTCAAGGACGTGGAGTTCGTGACGATCGACGTCGATGAGCTCGAAGTAAGAAGCATCGATCACCTTTTTCACCAACTTAATTATATAGTTCACTATTGTGGTAATTAGGGTTAGGGTTAGGGTTAGGGTTAGGGTTAGGGGTGGCGCGCTTATTAATTGATCTACGCCCTGTTTGTTGGCACAGAATTTGGCGTCCAAGTGGAAGGTGAGGGCGATACCGACCTTCTTCCTGCTCAAAGGTCGGCAGGTGATGTACAAGATTGTGGGCGCCAAGAGGAATGAACTTGAAAGAAAGATCCAAATGGTCATAGCTCAATCTGCTGGTAACTAAAAGTTTAGGCCGTCGTATCGTATCAGTGTTCTGACTTTCTACATGAACTATGCCTGCCTACAAATTTTCTTATAGCTAGCACCGGTCAGATGATCTCTCGACTGCTGGCGCCCTACTGTCGACATCACGTCCCCGTCTTTCCATTAGATAATTGTACATCACGTCCCCGTCTTTCCATTAGATAATTGGATTAGCTGGTGCTGTTACGTATCTAATTATATTTAATTATAGTATATATGTTTCTCTTCTGTGAGTGTGAAATTTACCATGTTTTATAATTTTTATAATTGCAATTAACTACTGTTGGGTATGTATACGTGGGGTTAACTAATAAATGCATGCAGTTCTCCAAGTTTGATTTCATTTCAATTTAGTCCTTAAAGCTTGTTTTTTAAGACAATTCCATTATTGGTATTTAGTCTTAACTAATTTTAATTTTACATGCATGCAGAGTTTTAAATTTGATAAATCAAAGTTTAAGCATGAAGCTGGCATAGAATATATATCCATGTGAAATGATAGTTTAAAAGAACAAATTTTAGGGACTAAATTGTTAAACTTCATAATTTTTCACCAATTATCTTTAAATCAGAGGATAAACATGCAAATCCCCTTTTTTTGTTTTGCGCTTTGCATGTTTGGATCGACCACGTTAAAATTTTCTATACTACACAAAATTTTATTATAATTTGCAAATTTCAGAATGAATCCATTAATCACATATAAGGCTAGACGAAGTAATTAGTGTAGTTACACAATGGACTATAGGGAACAATCACCAAAATTCTCACGTCACATTAATTAATTGCTTAAAATTTTATTTAAAAACTGTACAAATTTTCATTCAAATTGCACTTTCAATCGCTCGTAGCCGCTGCACGAATGCTGAACAATATTACTGTACTATTCTTGCGTCACGATGAACTAAGCTACTTTAAAGTCATTGATATGTTATTAGATTTGTAGCAGTTAAATAAAATAAATGCTTCAGTTAGAATGATAATAATTTTTTTGAACTTAATGGATGATTAGCAAAATAGTATAATTTAAGAAATAAAAAAAATCTAAATAGTTGATCTGCGGCGAAAAATTTGATAGCACTAACTAGTGCTACCATGGCATAGTAGCCGGACTCGTGTCACGATATTTTATATATAATGTGTCACGTCCCGGCGTCGAAACTGCGATCCGGACTCGCCAACAGATCCGCCGCCCATACGGGAAGCCCCGTATAGACGAAGCGACTAACCTGCAAAAGATCAACTACACTATACAGATATCAGAGCTGAAAAGTAAACTGCTAAAATAAAAATATACAAATCCTCAAATAGTAAATGTCAAGTCCACACAATATATAAGTCACTTCAAAACTAAAACTCTCAAAAGTAAAATATACATGATACATCCCCAAAATCACTGACAGTACTAATACATCACCAATAAAAGGGGGTACATCTACTCTCACAGGAAGAAGACTGGTAGGGATCTAACTCGCGACTCCCTTACCTCGATGAGCAGGATCAGCAACTGGAGCAGCAGAAGCAGGAGTAGAGGTCCCTGGGAAAAAATCATCACGGCGGGTGTGAGAACTACATCCCACAGTAGTTTTCAGTGGGCACCGCCAACAAGTCCGACGGTCTGCCCACTAAGTCTACTAGAGGCATAAAGTAACAAATGCAGTACTGAAAGTAAAGACTGGAAAATAACTCTACAGCTACTATGCCTCTATCTAAATACTCAAGAAGTGAAATAGATGGAAACATGATGAATCTACTATCTCTCAAACATAATCATCCAATCTATATTGACTGCCACAAATGGTCCAGTCAAACCTGCGCCTAGCTACTGCCATTACATCCAAGGAGGACCGGACTTACGTAGGGCGTCCGCGACTGCCAAAACTGGCCCAGCTAGAGGGACTGCGTCGACAAGTCACGATAGCAAGTAACAAGCCCAGCTCCGGAGTGGCACTCGAGGGGTGCGACCCCACCGAGGAAAGTATCCACGCATCTCTGTCGAGCTCAAATGTGGCTCATGCAGGCTATAGTCCAAATCCACGATCAACAAGATCGATAGTAACCAACAACACCAACTCTCACTCACAGGCTGGAAAACCACACAGCCGGAACCCACCGTCGACTCAGACGGCTCCCAAAAATAAAACACTGATCTAACACTGCTACCAGACTCCACTCGGCCCCCAGGCGCGAGTGTAACATGCATCCAACAACAACCCGACCACTCAGCCCACTATCCGGGCGAGGAAACTCTAGGTCCAGGTAAAATAATAGATAACAGTGTGGGAATGTCTAAAGCACAAATAACCTAGCCCAAGTTTGAGTTTTCTACTAGTCTGGTTAAACAAATAGCATATGAAAGGATGCTAGGTCAAGTTCCCAAAGATAGCATTTAATTACAGATTTAGGAAGCAATAAATCAATATGATCATCATAGCAACACAAGTAACATCAATTCTCTCCTTCTAGCATGCTTCCTAATACACTCACAATCATGCAAGTTTCCTACAATATAGAATTACTGATCAGTCCACCAGTTTTGAAGACAAAGCAACACATCTGGAAGTGCAAAACTGTCCAAAAAGCTGAAACTATACGGGAATAATCCTTCAATTCCCACAATTCCAACGGGTCCAAAAACACTCAAAAACTCCTCCTGGGTACAAAGATATAGTCCAAAGTTACAAATAACACAAAATTTCCAAGTGTATAGTTTGCTGAATTTCAATACCATAAAAGCTTGATTATCACCTGCGAGAAAAACTCCAAAAATTCTAATAAAAATACGACAGCGATCCTCGCGATGCGTAGATGTCAATCGAGCCCTTGAACGTCGAATTCCGATACTCGAGTGCAGAGATAAAAATCCAACAAGGTGCTGCTGTCCAGGAATAACCACTAGCAAAAATAGGGCTAAAAAATATACCCGAAACCCCTAAAAAAACTCAAATCTGGGAGGAGTGGAAAATACGAAAATCGTAGATTTACCTCTCGTGAATCCGACGCCACAAAAAATCATCCAAAAATTCCGTCGGAGTAGCTCTGCGGACCTCGTGGACCGAAACGCGACGGAAATGGGCCACCAACGAAAGAACGTCGCACTGCGCTAACTCGCCGAAGACGTCGATGCCGCGACCTCCAAAAAATCCGAGCCTCCTTCACAAGATGCAGCACAAAGAAGATCAACAAAGTTGCTTGAGGGCTCAAGGGGATTTGAGTTCGGAAAAAAACCCAAAATAGCAAGAGAAGGGCCTATTTATAGGCCCCCTCACAAAAAGCCTACAAAAATCCAAGCATTGGGCTTTTGGGCCCAATTTCTGGGCGCTCGGTACATCCGGGCTGCTACCGTGCCCAGAACAGTACCCGGCCTGGCCCACCAACCGCGCCCGAATCGCCCACACGCTGCCACGTGTCCCTCCGCGCCCCGCGCGCCCGCCAATCGCGGCGCGCCGCGTGGCCGCGCGGTCCACGGCGGGGACCGTGGGCCGCGATTCACGGCGGGCCGCCCGGGTCACTGCGCCCGCCAATGAGCGGGCGACGCGTGGCCCGGCGGGGTCCACCGTGCGCCGCGCCCGATGCGGTCCACGCGTTATCGTGCGTTGACCCGCCAATCGGCGCCTGCCACGTGGCAGTGTGCTCCGTTGGCTGCTCCCGGTGCACGCCAAGTGGGTAGTGGACCGGCCCACTCGAAAAATCGGCCTGTTTGGCCCGTTTAGCCCGAAAATAGTCGATTTTCAACGTTTTCGCGCGCTGAGTCCGTTTTTGGCATCCGTTTGACGCACAACGAGCTCGATACACTAATAATAGGTGTTTTCTCACCGCCGACCACCCAGGTCGTACGGAAAAATCGGGACACCACATAGTGTCACTTAAATTGAACACATTCTTGTGTTGGCATGGACTCTTATCTACCTTTCACCACTCAAAGAATTAAATAACTAAGAAGTTGAAAAAAAGACGAGGGACCTTTGTTGAATATAAATATTAAAAATATATTTTTTTATTGCTTAAAATTTTAAAAAATAATGATTGTCTTATTTAATTTAATATAATATCAGAATAGGAGGTCATGAGTTCCAGTCTCATAAAATTTAGTATTATTAATTTCTCTCACCTGCCTCCTAATATTTTTTTATTTTATTCGTATTTAATTTAAGTTCACATCTTGAGTTTAGCCTACTGAAACTTTCATTTAAATTAAGTGCATATTTTGAGCCTTGCTTACTGGAACAAATATATGCCCTTTATAGAACCAAAAAGAGTAGAAAAGGAATAGCTATGTTGAATTGAGAGAGAGTCCCACTATTAATGCAATCGATAACACCAAGAACTCGATGCTATCAAGTTCTCTGCCGTCAGATCTGCTCCTTTGATTATTTTCATCTTTTATATTATATTATTTTTTCAACCAACTACTAAATTTTAGAAGCTCATTTTTATTCTAACCGCACATCTCTTCATCCAAAGATTAAAAACCTAATAGCACAAATAACTTAGTATTATTGATAGTATAGTTGTTTAGTTCACTAAAAAAAAATTGATTTGTAGCGATAATTATTTTAATAACATTTAATAAAAGTATCGATAAAAATATATTTTAGCAACGGTCATAACTAATTATTATAACAGTTTCAATCCGCCGGTATATAGTTTAGCTCAAATTAAATTAAATTTTTTTTAATCCAATCTTTCAAAAATTAAAATATAATTCTATATTCTTTATATTTTTTAAATAAAAAATATTATTTTAGTTCTAAAAATAAAAATTTTGACATAGAAAGAAAGATAATCCTACTAAAATTCGCCAACTACATTGCTGAATCTAAATATAAAAAGAAAAAAAAAATTGTTGAATTTAAAATTGTTAATATCACATTTATTTTAACATGGAACAATAATTAATTAATAAATTTAATATTTTTTATTAAAATTTTTTATCACATTGAGAATTAAATATATACCCCAGAATTCGGCCCAAAAAAAAATTGTGCTCTAAATATGTGCAACTCCCTGCCCCCTTGAAACCCAGCCCAACTCCCATCCCCTTCCCCACTTCTCGTGATCAAAACCCTCTCCCAACTCACACTGATCGGAAAAGGAGGATACGAGATCATGCATCTACCAAGGCATGCATTTTGGAGAATATATAAGACGCGCCGTAAATAAATTTGCTCAATAAAAAAGATGAAATTTTATTAGAAATTATTCTTAATAGATTGTGTTTTTATGGGATTTGATAGAAATATTCACGATCAATTCATACTATGAAAATGATCAATTCTTTCTTAATCTTGCCCTCAAAAGCAAACCAAATTATTAGGTGGGGTGGCGTGGCGTGGATCAAATTGCGATGCAAACTACAAGTCCGTCATGAATGATGAAAACGTCCGTCCTCCAGAAAGTGCTAATTAGTCAGGATAACAAATTCAGGACACCTTGTAAGTAATACGAGCTTAATTATAGGCATCGATGTGCAGATGTTGTTAGTTAGATCTTCATGGCATGTAATCCGCCTAACCCGTGCTCCGCGCAGCTTTGGTACTTGGGCAAGGCAATTAAGCAGTTTGGTAATGACACCTTTCTTAGGGTAGGGCCACGCAAACTCCAATGACTGAAAGTCAAAATGTAGCCTTTGGTAACTAAAGCTAAATTAATTAGTTGTTAAGATCTGAGACAAAAATGGCGGAAGCTTACTCAAGCGTCGTAGGGAAATTTTTTTTGATCAAATTGTAGAAGCGAAGAGCCTGACTGTGATTAATTTGAACGCCACCAACAGTAACTTGGGATATAACGACTAATTTTGATTTTTCCTTTTGATTTTCGTATAGTCTTTTATAGGTACAAGCGTAGTCATCTATCCATGCCATGTGACGAGTAGGTATTTTGTTTATTTATAAAAAAAGATGGAGAATTTTTTGTAAGATTTTTTTGTACGCTTATTATTTATGATCAATAGTAGAATAATCTGTACGTACATTTGTACATATCAATTCTTTAATTCTTTTATTTTTTATATTCTAATTGTATAGACTAGGAGAAATAAATTAATTTTTTTTATAATCGTCGTGCGGACTTATAAATTCAGAATTATCAATGGTCACGAAACAACCACTAAAATTAACAGATTTTTTAGCAAAAGAATTAAAATTAATTATTTTTAATATATATATACACATAGACACACACGTAAATAATTCAAAATAACAAACTAGTGAAATAAGAAGAACAATTGCAGCCAAAGTAGAATTAAAAAAATTATTGCAGCCATGTACGTGAATCCGAAAGTCTTCTTTGTGGCCGCAAAGACAATAGATATCTTAATATATATATATATATATATATATATATATATATATATATATATATATATATATATATATATATATATATAAAAGCATTTATAGGAAAAGAAAAAGATAAAATAATCTTTCAATATCAGTAGGAACACAATTGAAACGACCATGGGCCTCAAAATTGAAGTGGCGAAGGACCGGAACCATCTTTTTTATCAAGAAGCGTAGCAATAGATAAAAACAAAACGACGGTAACAAAAATTTCAAGGAGCTAAAAAGGAGTGGCATTCAAAGGAGGCATGCTATGAACGAAGCGAGAGAAGAACCGACAGTCAAGATGAGGAACCGGTTCAATGGTAGCAGCAATAACGAAGAGAAACGGTCCAACGATAAGAAGAGAAATCGATGGTTCAATAAAAAGAAAAAAATATATAATACTGATAGACGAGTCCCCCGTCTGTAAGACACAAAATAAAAAAAACTTGCTACGTGGAATTCCAATACAGGAATTAATAAAAGTTAAATAGAAGAGAATTCTAAATTGAACTAATTCAAATCCAACCCATCAGACTCCATTTATAGAACTATGCTAGATCTTTAAATGAGAGAGAGAGAGAGAGAGAGAGAGAGGGAGGGGGAGCGAGAGGGGGCGCGCGGTGGTGGGCGGTTCCTGCGTTCACGGGCGTGTGGAGGAGGGTAACTCCTGTGTTCACAGGTGTGCGTCGAGGGAAGACTCTTCACGTGTTCACGGGCGCGCAAAGGAGGAAGATTCCTGGGTGCACGGACGCGTGAAGAGAAGCAGGCGGGTCGTTGGGAGCGCTGTCCGGACGCAGAGGGGACAGGGGAGGAGGCGGTCTGGTGTTGATCCTGCTACGGTGGGTGCCTCGTTTGCCTGGCGGGTGAAGGCTAAAAGGGGAGATTCGCCGCAGGTGGGGTGCTCGAGGAGGCATGGAAAAGGACTGGCGTGCTTTGGGGAGGACGGACGGGTCACTGGGGACTCGGCGGTGGAGGGAGAGGTGGGTAGTAGACGTGTGGTGTGGGCGGACCAGGTGGGCAGACCTCTTGAGTCGAGCTGTCCCACCATTGCCGCGCAGAACCCTGTGGAGGAATCCGGGAGCGGGGCTGAAAAGGCTACGGAGGTAGATACCGGGTGTCACGGGCGTCTCGGAGCGGTGGTGGAGGAGGGCGGGAGGTCGTATAAAGAGGCTTTGCTACGGCCTTGTAAGGTGGAGCCTCTCCGTCGTGCCTCAGAGCTGACAGTGAAGGGTGTGCACCAGGTGGGGAGCCAAGTGTGCTGGAGGCGGCGGGCGCGACGGGTGTCCCTCTGCTTCAGGTGCCTAGCACCAGATCACTGGGCACGGGAGTGCAGGGATCCCGTGCGGTGTTTCCGGTGCCGTCGGATTGGTCACTACGCGCGAGCGTGTCTACAGGGTGGGAGCGCCAAGATGTATGGGAGGCACCGGATTCGCCCAAATACTATCAAAGCCTTTGTTCCCCTGACGGAGGGGTTCTACATCCGTCAACAACAAAGGTCCTGGGCGGTCCTCGCGTCACCTATGGGTGATGCAAATCTCGGCCACTACCCTCAGGGGCTGATCGCCAACGACCTCGCCGGGCGCTTCGGCGGGTACTCCAACGACTTCCTAGTCTCCAAGTACAGAGAGAGAGACTTCGTCATCTTCCTCCCTCAGTGGGCGCCACCGGAGTGTCTCATCCGAAGAGACGGTCTCCGGTTGGGGCACTGTCGACTGCGCTGCACCGCCTGGAACCCGTGCAGGGATGCTGTTAGAGATCGACTCACCTACAAGGTATGGATCAAGCTATTCAACCTACCTTTCGAATGTTGGACGGAAAGCCGTGTGTCGGCGATCGTCGGAAGCTTTGGTAGATATCTGCGTTGTGATGACATCAGCCGCAACATCCTGGAGTTCAACTTCTTCAAGTGCGAGATTGCCGTGGACGACCCGATCGACATTCCGGAGCACATCATTCTTACCATGGGTGATCGCGTCCTGGGTGTTCGAGTTGCTATCATTAGCACGGCTCCGTTCGGCGGCGACGACAGGGGCATCCCGTTCACGGGGGGGGACCCCAACGAGGGTGGTGATCAAACGGACCCGGAGGGGCGGGCGTTGGCGAGGAGGGTCGACTTGGCGGAGCAGGCGGCGGAAGCTAGTGTTGCTGGGGCGGGGGCGGGTACCGATCTCAGTGATTCGTGGGACTCGTCGGAAATTCGAGACAGGCGGAGGCGGGGTGTGCAGGGGTCGTCGTGGCCGGCCGTGCCGGAGGGATTATCGACGCCGCTCCCCGGGGGGTGGTGGCCTCTTGACTCGAATCCCGAAAGGGGGGGCGCGGGGCTGTGGCCCTGTTTCGGCCCTGGCGCGCTGTCTCAGGCGGGCGGCTCACCCCAGGCTATCGACGGTTTGGGCCGTTCGGATGTGGCAGTGGGGCTGGGGGGCCTCGAGGTGAGCAGGGGGTTGGTTTTTGGCAATCTTTCAAACGCCTCGAGGACTTGCGTCAGAGGTGTGTCAGTGGAGAAGCGGTGGGATGGTGAGAGGAGGTGCCTTTCGTTTTCTGTGGCTGCGGAGGGTCCCTTTTCGGGGAGGGAGGGGCTGCCTGTTTCGGCAAAAAGGTGGGGTTGGGGGGTGTGGCCTTTGGACCGTGGGGCAGAAGCGGGAGGTGGTCAGGTTGACCGGGTGCAGACCGTGTGTGGGGGCGAGGGTCTGGTGGAGCTTCTCCCTTCGGGGGCTTGGGTGTCTGGGGGTCGGGGTGCGGTTGGGCCACGGGCTGGTGCTGTGGTGGCCTTGGACGACGGGTTGCTGGTTCGGAGGCCTGGTGGCCTTTGGAGCTTGGAGCATCAGGTGCGGGCCGGGGCCTATCTCGGTGGGCCTCGCGAACTGGTCTGCGGGGGTCCTTGGGCCGTGCTTTCGGCCGGGGCTTGGAGTCTTAGGCTGTGGCTTTTCGGGCCGTGGTGCGGCGGGCCAAGGCCTCCTGGAGAGCAGGCCTTGGTTTCGGGCGGGGGTGGGCCTGCGGGTGGGGCCGGCCTTTCTGTGGCTGTGTGGCTGCCTTTGGAGCCCTGCGTTTCGACCATCGAGAGCGGCTCGGCCTTGGCGGAGGGGGGGTGGGGCGCGGCTCCACCGGCGGTTGTCGGAGCGCCCTGCGAAGACGGTGGTAGGACTGTGTCTGGCGGTGGTAGCCGGTATCGGGTCCCTCCCGAGGCGGTGGGGTGGGTTGCGGTGCCTTGTGTTGCTGACTCCGGCGGGGGAGGGTCTCCTACGCCTAGGAAGAGTGCGCGGTTAGCTGGTCGTTCGGAGACCGGGGTACTCAAGCGAGCTATGTCGCGTAAGTGTGCCCAGCGGGAGGGGACGGAGACATGCGGACTCCTCGACCGTGACAAGGCGCATCCGAGTAGGCTTTGCAGGGAGGGCACTCTTGTTCAAAATGCGCCCGACCTGTCTTGGATCATACGCTTGGGGGCTGACTGCGGCATTGGACTTTCCGATGAAGACGCTCGGAGCTTCTGCGGCTTCGTGGGAGTGTAGCTTGGCTCCTTCGTGCTGGTGGTGTGGGGGGTGGTCTTCTAGTTTTTATGTTGCAAGTTTGTAGCTGGAATGTAAGGGGGCTTAATGACCAGGGTAAACGTTGTCTGGTCAAAAGCGTCGTCAATAAGTTTAAGAGGGCAATCCTTTGCCTTCAAGAGTCTAAGTTGGAGTCTATTTCCAGGTCTTTCCTCCGCTCTTTTGCTGGCATGTCGTTTGACAAGTGCCATTTCATCAAGTCGGTAGGGGCATCCGGGGGAATTGTGTCGTGTTGGAATTCCAAGGAGTTCCTGTGTGATGGGGTGCTTGTCCGGAACTTCTCGCTTACTGTTCGGCTTAAGTCTATCTGTGATGGTACTTGTTTCTCTCTGACTAATGTGTATGGTCCGCCTACCTGGGATGGTAAAGCTGAGTTCTGTCAGGAGCTGAAAGATCTTAAAAGAGAATGTGTTGGGCTCTGGGTGATTTGTGGGGATTTTAACCTCACCCGGAACTGTTTGGAAAGAAAAGGTAGGGCATGGAGCGGACGGGTAATGGCGCTGTTCTCGGAGCTCATCTTCGAGTTAGAGATGATCGATCTTCCGATGGGTAACCAGAGGTTCACCTGGTCTAACATACAGAGTTCTCCGTCGTTGGCAAGGCTCGATAGATTTCTGGTTTCAACCGAGTGGGACCAGAAGTTCCCGCTCTCGAAGGTGACCGCGTTGCCTAGAGTTATCTCGGACCATGCGCCTATTCTACTTAACACGGGGGACAGGGTGTGCAACCGGATGTTCAGATTCGAGGAGATATGGCTAACCCGAGAGGACTTTTGCGATTTAATTCCGGTTTGGTGGAAGGAAATACCTGCATCGGAGAACGGGGCTGTTTCTTTTAACGCGAAGCTTAGACACTGCCGTAAGAGAATAAAAGAGTGGTGCCAGTCAAGTTTCTATAGTGTCGCACTTGCGTTGAAGGAGTGTAGGGATGAGATTCATCATCTTGATACACTGGAGGAAGTGGCGGATCTTTCCCCTCTCCAATTTGAGCAGAGGCAACTGTTGAAAGTGAAGCTGAAAGAGATTGTTCTCGCTGAGGAGATTCTGTGGAAAGCTCGATCCAGACAGAAGTGGGCTAAAAGCGGTGACGGGAATACCAAGTTCTTCCACGCTATGGCGAATTCCAGAAGGCGTGTCAACGCCATTAACGTGGTATCGGACAACGGCGTGATGCTTTATAGAGAGGAAGATAAGAGGGATCATTTTTGCAGCTACTTCACGGAGCTGTATGCGCGGAATCGATCAGATTGCGAGCGAACGGGGGACTGGAGTTCCTTGTTTGGCATCAAGACTTTCCCCAACCCCTCTCAACTGTCGGAGTCATTTACCGAAGCGGAGGTGAGAAAGGCGACTTTCCAGCTAGGCAGTGATAAAGCTCCGGGTCCGGACGGCTTCAACCTGCTCTTTTATCAAAAATTTTGGGAGACGATTAAGGAGGATCTTATGGCCATCTTTCGCGAGCTTTTTGAGGGTAAGCTCAGGCCTGGGCCAATGGACTATTCGTATATATGTCTCATCCCGAAAAAGGAGGGAGCTGCGGCGGCAAAAGATTTTAGACCGATCAGTCTTATGAACGGGGTGCCGAAGATCATTTCTAAGGTTTTGGCTAACAGGTTAGGGAAGGTGATGGATGAGGTGATCTCTCCTGGACAGGCGGCGTTCCTTAAGGGTAGATCGATCTTGGACTCCTACGTCACCGTGAGTGAGATCGTCTGTAGGTGTTTCAAAGAAGAAGCTAACTGCGTTGGGATTAAAGCTGACTTCGAGAAAGCTTATGACAGAGTCAGTTGGGCGTTCCTTAGAAAGGTTCTGAGTTGGCTGGGTGCGGATCAGAGATGGTGCGGGTGGATTGATCTATGTTTAGGAAACGCCAAGATAGCCGCGCTAGTGAATGGGGTTCCTACCAAGTGGATCAAAACACGGAGAGGTCTTAGACAGGGCGATCCTCTAGCTCCGTACCTATTCCTGCTGGTGGCCGAAGGGTTGGCGAGAATGACGGATAAGGGGGCCTCCAACGGGCGCTTTGAAGGTGTTGGACCGAATGCAGCTGCGAAAGTTACCTTGGTCCAATATGCAGACGATACGTTTTTCTTTTGTGCAGCAAAGTCTAGGCAGGTTAGGTACCTTAGAGTTATCTGGCAACTTTTCGAATGGGCTTCGGGTTTGAAGATCAATAGGGAAAAGACCGAAGTTTTCTATTCGGGGAACCGGGCGGGAAGGGGGGAGAGAATCGCTGGCATTTTAGGCTGTAAAGTGGGGTCGCTGCCGATCCGGTATCTTGGCCTTCCGCTCGCTACTGGACAACCACGGAAGGAGGACTGGCGTCTAGTGGTGAGCAAGATCGAACAACGTATCGAGGGGTGGCAAGCGAAACTTCTGTCGCAGGGGGGTCGGCTGGTCCTGGTCAACTCTGTGCTGTCTAATCTACCTCTGTATTACCTTTCGGTTTTCTTGGCCCCTAAATAGGTTATCCGACGTATTGATTCCCTAAGACGGGCTTTCTTTTGGAAGGGGTCTAAGGAGGTCAGGGGAGGTCAGTGCAGAGTTAACTGGAAGACGGTTTGTAGAAGTAAGAAGGAGGGAGGGGTAGGAATCCTGAACCTTGAAAGCATGAACCTAGCCCTACTAGCCAAATGGTGGTGGATCCTCCTGTCGAAACAGAAATGCTTGTGGAGAGAGCTAATATTAAAATCGTACTACGTACGAA
Organism: Tillandsia leiboldiana; assembly: GCA_029204045.2. NCBI lineage: Eukaryota > Viridiplantae > Streptophyta > Magnoliopsida > Poales > Bromeliaceae > Tillandsia > Tillandsia leiboldiana. The sequence continues at coordinate 203,898 of CM055065.1, forward strand.
GGAGACCCCTCAGGGAAGGCGCGTCTTTTCGTCCGGCATCGGTATGGTGGAAAAACGTTATGAAGACCAAGACTGTCTTTAAGTGTGGCCTCCACTTTGATTTGGGAAACGGGTACAAAGCCGAGTTTTGGAATGACATCTGGCTCGGCCAAACACCTCTCAGAGTCGCTTACCCGGATATTTTTGACAAGGTTTTGTCCAAAAATTGCAAGATTAAAGACTGCTGGGGCGAGAGGGGGTGGAGGTGGCGAAAGATCCTGGCAGGGTTCTCACCCAGGGACCCGGGAGACGGGGTTCGTTCGGGCCTTCTAAGAGAGGGGCTGCGTAATATCTGTTTGCAGGAGTGCCCTGATGAGGTGAGGTGGCGGTGGGATACTAATGGGAAGTACAGTGTCAAGTCTTTGTATAAGTTTCTAGAAGACGGTGGGGTGCGGGAGAGGCGTTTCGTCAAACTTTGGAATATCAAGGTGCCCTTAAAGGTCAGGATTTTTGGCTGGCTGCTACTGAGGAACAGAACTTTAACGGCTGAGATCCTACTCAAGAGGGGGTGGAGCGGGGACGGGAGATGCCGTTTCTGCTTGGAGGAGATCGAAACTGGGGAGCATCTATTCACGAGGTGTCGGTTTTCTATGGATATCCTGGCCGGCGTACTTACTAACCAAACGTTGGTGCACGCACGGTTGCCACCGGCAGAGCTGTGGGAAGCACTCGCTTTAAACTGGGGCTCAACTGGGAGAGAAGAGCTTACTCGTCTCCTAGTCACGTGGTGGGTGTTGTGGCTGGAACGCAACCATCGCATCTTCGAAGATACAAAGCAGGCGCCGACCAAGTTGGTGTCGGAGATTAGGTCGTTGGTTAGTTTTTGGGGCTCCTGTGGTTCCTTTTAACACCCAGGGCTTGTCTTTTTGTTCTACGCTCCTTTCTTTTTGGTACATTTTTGTCGTTTTGGTTTTCGTTTCTGTGTTTTCTGGAGACCCAGTTGTCTCTTTCTTTTGCTAAGTTCAACGTGCATTGAATGAAGCGGTAGCATGTTACCTTTCTCTCAAAAAAAAAAAAAGAACTATGCTATTAATTACAAAATTATGAACTTCTTGATTGATGAACTTAATCCTTAAACTCTCTAAAAAGTATTAAACATTAATCGATAGTTGTAAAACGAAAAGAATTACTAAGATCGAGTCACAAAATTGTTTCCATATCCACCTAATGTACTAGATTGTAAATTAATTTTATTGAAATTATGGACCATTAGAAAGTACTCTTGAGTCTAGTTTTCAACATATCAAACAACGTGCAATTAGGATACATTTAGAAAAATTTATAATCAAAATATTGAATAGTGCTTAATTAATCGGATTAATCCAAGCACAACCTTCAGGACCGATTCAATAGAAAAAGAATGTAACAACCTTCAGGACCGATTCAATAGAAAAAGAATGTAAAGAAAAACTGATTCAATAGAAAAAACTTATGAAGAAACATTGATTCAATAAAAATAAATAATAAAAAATTGACAGATGGATTCCACACAAAGACATAAGATAAACAAAGATTGTCACTTAGATTTCCAAACATAAAAATCAATGAAATTATTATATAGCTAGAGCTGATCGATCATGCTAAATATTCTTCACTAGTGCACGTTGAGAAAGTGGGATTACAATTACTTTTTTACATAGATTCCACATCAAATTTTTATTGATTACAATTTTAATTTAATTTAAATATTTGTTAAAATTGAATTTTATTTTAATAACATTCTATTCGAATTAACTTATATTTAATAACAAATTCTGATTTGAACATGATTAGCTGGCCATCTTTATAAAAATCCTAACACATGCATCATGCACAAAAAGATATTAATTTCTTCGAAGTTTGTGTACAATAAGAAAACATAATAAAGCATGAATGAAATGCGAGTGAAAGTTACAGGAAATGTACAAGGACAGGAGGGGGAGAAGATTGCATGGTCGGCCGATACCATTATCTTTGATCACATATATTCGAGGCCTAGTAGCTTTATTCTTTCGTAAGTCGGAACATGTAGTTTCAACCTTTTTTTCGTACAAAGTTAGGGCAACTTTACTATATGCGCCGGGCCGCGTTTAACAACCAAACGCAGCAATATTTTAAGAAATAAATATTTTTATTTTATAAATATTTTTTTATTATAAAATATAGAAGAATAGAAAAATTTATGTTTGATTTGATATTTTTTTTTTGGAATAATTTAAATTTTATTTGATAATTTTGTTAAAAATAATAAAAAACAGTAGAAATAGTAGATTAAAAAAATTTTAAATATCAAGATTAATTATTTTTATTTGTATTATATATATATATATATATATATATATATATATAAGCTAGACTTGTGTGCTTTTAAAAGTACGGAGGCCCAGTGCTCCCAAATTGTTTTGATGTTCAAACTTCCGAATAGAGCTTCGTTAAACTCGGTCTAGATTATTTAAAAGGCTTAGAAATTAAATTTTATAAATTTTTGATATTATTTGTTTAGTGATCAAAGGGGTTCAAAATCAATAATTTTAATAATTGTAATAAGCCGTTTGCAAGTTTAATAGTGTAGAAATATTAAAATTACGTAAAATTTTGATAGAAATTTTTTTATACTATATAGAAAAAGATCAATATCTTTGATCTAAAATTTTAATATCATATCATCATATTTTGTGAGTTTTTTATTTTCAGCCGTTGATTTTGAGCCATTTCAATCATTAGGTAAATGATATCGAAAAATCACAAAATTTAGTTTCTAGATACTTCAAATATTTTAAATCAAGTCTAACGCAGCCAGTCGTCCATTCGAAAGTTCCAACATTAAAAATAACTTGGGAGTACGAAGGGCTCCGTACTTCTAAAAACACACAAGTCCTATATATATATATATATATATATATATATATATATATATATAGTCCGACTACTATACTATCGACAGCACCACGCATTTAGTGCCATCAAATTTTCTATCCTTAGATCAACCCCCTTGATCATTTCCACCGGTTAGATTTTACTATTTCCCCAACCACCCATTAAACTCAAGGGGCCTACTATCATCTCAACCAAACATCTTTTAATCCAAGAGTTAAAAACTTTTTTTTTTTGAGAGAGGTAGCATTATACCCGCTTCGTTTATTTTTAAAATAAACTTAACTGGAAATGTGAAGCAACTAGGCTTCGAACTCGGGTCTCAGGTATCAACCACCAAACCCTTTGCCACTTGCACTAGGAACGATTGATTAAGAATTAAAAATTTAATAGCACAAATGACTTGGTTCTATTAATAACATTCCAGCCTAATTCTCTCTCACTCTCTCTCTCTCTCTCTCTTTCTCTCTCTCTCTCTCTCTCTCTCTCTCTATATATATATATATATATATATATATATATATATATATATATATATATAAAAGTATAAATCACTTTATACTCATAACTTTTTCGCATATATATATATATATAAGTATAAATCACTTTATACTCATAACTTTTCCGCCCTTGGATGAAGGGATGTGCGGTTAGGATGATAGTGGTCCTTCTAGGATTTAGTGGGTTATTGGTGAAATAGTATAAATATTAGGGAAGCACTATAATCCTAATCGCATATTCCTTCATCCAAGGACCGAAAACTTATGAGTATGAAAAAATTTTACTCATAAAAATATAGTAATCTGTCACGCCCCGGAGGTTCTAATAGAGCGAAAAACGTACCCATTTTTTTTTTGTACTTTAAAATGAACCTCGTCTCTGGTGCGTACCAGACCCGCCGCATATACAAATTCACTCCCCAAATGGGTGGAGTCTCCTTTGTATATGCACGGCGTTACCAGCAAGACAAACACTTTAACCATGCAAACCATGACAGACAAAGAGGAGGGACTACAGTTAATCATACAGTCACCGCTATTACATACAGACTATAGCATAAACCCATGGGTTTGAAAGTCGGTGTCCACTCGACACCCGATTTTTTCAAAACGTTTTCGCAAACTCTTTTAAGCGGCCATTATACTTGAAAGGATAAATCCACGGGTTTTGAAATCAGTGCCCACACAACACCTGTTTTTAAAATACTTTTGAAACCATGTTTGCATTTGAAAATGCCGCAACTACACATCTTAACTATCACAGATAAGAGAACATAGTCCCACACCAAATCCTCATTCCAACATCCACACGAAACCACACAAGTAAATCACACTTTAACTAACCAATCAATTAGAAGAAAATAACCAAAGGAAACGTATCGTTTACTAGCCCTCATGGCTAGGGTCCTCTAACTGATGCCTCACCGTCGTCCCGGTTTCCACCCCTGCGCGGACCTGTCACAGCGTGGGTAGTCAGTGACTGATAAAGTAGAACATATAAGTAAATGCGATAACTGAAAAGAACCAACCGATACACCGGAGGATTTACTTCCCCATCATGTAACGCTAAATCCCTGTCACGATCTCACTGGGCACCTACCCCAGATTTAGAATAAGTTGGGCCCCAACCCCAATTACCGTACTTATCTTCTTGGTGCCTCCAACCCCTCGACTGCCCAAGTAGCAGCCGCCTCTACTTGAGGGGTCCCCATCATCACCAGTGTGGGGTACACGGGCAAAACTTACCATCTTTCTAAAAAAATACATTCTGTGCGGTGGTCAAACCGCTAGTGTGCGTGTAAGCAATATGAGCATATAGAACGAAAATGCGACCGCAGCCGCCTCAGTTAGAACACAAAATATTTTTGCAACCTCAGCCGCCTCAGTTAGAACACAAAATATTTTTGCAACCTCAGCCGCCTCACTTAGAACACAAAACGGGATTTACATGCAATGGGGTTAGACAGTTTATCAAAACATCTACTTTATCATACGAAATATACGGGAACGACATTTCACCGAAAATAACCAAAGGTACCCACCTCAATTGTGCTGACCGGTACACCAGAGACCGAACTTTGCTTCCTGTCGGCACTTGGACCTAAAAATAATCCCCAAAAGAACCGTGGTCAGAACAGAAATATAACGGCAGATAAACCAAGCCCAAAACCCAAAAACACTACTAACAACTTGACCCGGCGGTAGCGGCAGCGCGCGAAGAGCGACACGGCCACCCCCGCATCGTTGCGTGTCATGCGGCCGCGCGGGCACCGGCCCCGCGCGGCGCGTGCCGCGGCCGCGCGGGCACCAGCCCCGCGCGGCACCAACTGCGGCCGCGCGGGCTCTAGCCCCGCGCGGTATTTGCTGCGGCCGCGCGGGCCCTAGCCCTGCGCGGCATTTGCTGCGGTCGCACGGGCACCGGCCCTGCGCGGCATTTGCTGCGGCCGCACGGGCACCGGCCCTGCGCGGCGCGTGCCGCGGCCGCGCGGGCGCCAGCCCCGCGCGGCGTGTGCCGCGGTCGTGCTGGCGCTAGCCCCGCGCGGCACAAGCCGCGACCGCGCGGGCACCTGCCCCGGGTGGCGCGCGGCGTGGGCGCCGGACCCGCGCGGCGCGCGCTGCGGCCGCTCGGGCGCCGGCCCCGCACGACGCGGCTGCTTGCCGCGGCCGCGCGGGCGCCGGCCCCGCGCGGCGCGGCTGCATGCCGCAGCCGCGTGGGCGCCAACCTCGCGCGGCGCGGTCGTGATGCGGCGGCGGCGTCGTTGGTTGCCCTAGGCCGTGCGGCAGCGACGATGCCCTAGGCTTCACGGCGGCAACGATCCCCTAGGCTTCGCGGCGGCGGTGCCCTAGGGTTTCGTGGCGGCGGCGACAACGACCGGTAGGGTAGCGAAAACGGCAACCCAAAACGATACGAAAACTCAAAACGAAAAACCGAAAGAAACAACGCTTACCGCGAATCGTCCGAGACGGAGATCCGTTCACACTCCCGGCTTTAACACGTTTGTCGGGGGAAACCGGGTCCTTCCGCTTTCTCCTTCTTTTCTCTCTTTTTCTTCCGGTTTAGGTTTCGCCTTTTTTCTCTCTCTTTCCTTTCTCTCCGCCTAGGGTTTCTTTCTTTTCGGGAGAAGTAAAAATCTTTTTCGGTATGTACCGTCAAATCCACATCGGGTATTTTAAATTTCTAATTTATTAATTCTTTAATAAATTCCTGGAGATAATTCCTTAAAGATAAATCCCCCAGGATAATTCTCCAAAGATAATTCTATAAAGATTATGCCTTATCTCCTCAAAAAGCATGCACAATCACCTACATGGATTTCGATGCACCCGACCGTTACCGCGATCCTAATTTTCCCTTTCTGGGGGATCCGTACGTCGAAATCCGGATCCGGTCGCACCGTCGTTCACCATTTTTCGAGCTCATTCACAGAAAAATACCCGCACCTCAAGATTATCAACTTAAGTAAACCCGTTAATTCAATTTTTCATAACTTAAGTTTTATTAGTAGGAGGGTAAAACGTTACATGAAAACTGTGATATTACACCACACACCCCTTAAAAGAAGTTTCGTCCTCGAAACTTAACCTCAACCCTCGTTAAATAACTCAGGAAAACACTCCCTCAACTTTGTCTCAAGTTCCCAGGTTGCCTCACGCTCCTCGTGGTTACTCCATTGCACCTTTACATTGGGAATCGTCCGGTTGCGAAGCTTCTTTTCCTCTCGTGCCAATATCCGTATCGGCGTTTCAACGAAGCTCAAAACCTCACGCAACTCGACCGCAGAAACATCGAGGACGTGGGACGGGTCGGGAAGGTACTTTCGGAGCATCGAGACGTAAAACACATTGTGTACCTGTTCGAGGTTTGGCGGTAAAGCCAACCGGTATGCCACCGGGCCCACGCGCTCCAAAATTTCGAACGGTCCCAGGTACCGTGGGCTTAGCTTTCCTCGCAAGCCGAACCGTCTTGTCCCCTTAGACGGTGATACACGAAGCAACACGTGTTCCCCCACCATAAATTCCAGTTCCCGTCGCCTCAGATCCGCGTAGTTCTTCTGCCGGCTCTTGGGCGGTCAACAGCCGCTGCTAGATAAGGCGCACCTTTGCCTCCGTTTCCTCTACAAGGTCCGGCCCCACATGCTTCCGCTGTGCCAAGTCGTCCCAGCAAATAGGCGATCGACATCGGCGCCCGTACAAGGCTTCGTACGGTGCCATCTGAATACTAGCTTGGTAGCTACTGTTGTAGGCGAATTCCACGAGGGATAGGTAACGCGACCATCCCTCACCCAGATCTAACACATAAGCTCGAAGCATATCTTCGAGAATCTGGATCACCCGTTCCGATTGCCCGTCCGTTTGCGGGTGGAAGGCCGTGTCAAACTGACGTTTGGTCCCCAATGCTTGCTGCAGGCTTCGCCAGAAATTTGACATAAAGCGCGTGTCCCTATCAGAAGTTGTCGATGATGGTACTCCGTGCGTGTCACGCCCCGAGACCGTCAATTTGAGCAGTTCGGGCGCGCCAACAGACCCGCCAATCGGGCATGACCTTTCAAGACCCGAAAGGAACGGTTTATTTCAACAATTTCAATTCAATGTAGCGGAAGAGTAAGCAATCAGAGAAGATATCTATGAATTTAAAACTTTCAGTCATTCAAACAAATAGTTAGATGAAATGAAAGTACATCACTTGAGCGAAAACAAATACTTTTGTTTATAATACAACTCTCTTTTAACATGCAACTACAATACAATTTACATCCATATTTTTTTTTTTCTCTTTTCCAACATGAAGCTTAAACATTTAAAGTTTACATTGTTCATCACATACAAAAGTTCGCTCAAGAAGACAAAAACTCCAAAATGGTACTGGCGACTCTAGACTGCTAGGTCACTACTCTGCTGGGCCCTTGCCCCTGTCGCGTGCCTCGCTCGATGTACCTGGACCTGTGGGGATGTCACCCAAAGGGTGTGAGAACTACAACGAAGTTCCCAGTGGGTTCAACCACCAAGAGAAAATGCCCTGCACCGCTTAGTCTAATGGAAGCAATATAATAGAGAATGAAATACAGTAATAAAAGCTGTAAATCCTAGCTAGCATGCTTAACACTTTTACCTTTGCCATAACCTGACTTAATGCCGTTGTAAGGTGTCATTCTAACCAACCACTTACTTGACCAACCACTTTCTTTACTTTTCTTTGTGTTTTAATTAAAGTTGCTAACCCTTGGAGAATCTTGCCCAACGGGCCCTAGCCCGGCAGACATGCTGCCATAAGACAAGTCCTCTAAGGTTGCCGATAACACCCGCAAGTGTTACCCCGTCCTACGGGAGAAACGTCCCGAACGGGTCTCTACCCGGGAGAGGGACACTGCTTGCTACTCCAACATGGGCCGCGTTTCACCCCCGTAGGTACGCCCGTTTTATTATCTCTTTTATTGCTTTTGCACTTAGCCTCTTTTCACTTTAGGCCTTTGCCTTTCTCTTTGCTCTTTAGCACTCAGCTTCCTTTTCATTCGAGCTCGTAGCTCACATTGCCTCTTGGCCATTTTCTTTCTTTTCAATTAAGCTTTTAGCTTATCTTTTCATGTACTCAATACCTTTACCCTAGGTCCATGCCTCAAGGTAACAGAAGTCCCTTGGACTTAGTCTTTCTTTACTTTTATTATACTAAAGTTGAAGTTAAAGTGTAGGTGTATTAACCCAATTCCCTATGACGATTCTAGGGATTTCATTCACTTTGGATTTTAACCTCAACTATACTATGATTCCCTTAGAGACATAACTCTAAATTAAGCCCTACTTCCATGTACTCACATAATTGACTCAAGCAAAATGCCACTCGTGAAATCCTATAGTGAATGCCACACATTAGAGCCTAATATAAGTTTTCTCCTAAGTCGAGATTTCCACATGCCATAATTCACTTCTACATAAGCATGAAAATACAATCCTAGCCACTCTATTAACATGCTTCTAAGGAAAAGCAAAAGATAAGGGGAGAGGTCACCCTCGCTCGATAGAATCCCCCACCTTTAGTCGCTTTTGCAAGGATAAGATGGGTTGACCTTCTATTCTCCAAGAAATCCCTAAATTCATAATGAAACCAATTAGGAATCACTTTCATACTTTTTTTTTTTTTTTTTTTTTTTTTTTTTTTTTTTTTAATTCCACACAACTATAAAAGAGAATCCTAGGTTTACTCTTTATTTCTTTCTATGGGTTCATTTTGACCAATAAGGAAAGAAAGTTGCAAAAATCCCTTATTAGCATACTCTTATAATAGGGATATTTTGGTCTCTTTAATATTTTAATCTTTAAAAGAAAATCCTAAATATGATGTAACCATGAAGGAAATTATCTCATTGTCATTTTAATTCCACAAGAGTTCAAAAACTAGAACCCTAGAATTTTAACCTTACCTCTTTGGGTATTCTTTTGACCAAAAGAGAAGCAATGAAAGCTAATGTTTCACTTTGCTTTTAAAAGAGACCAAAAGTTGCCCTCTTGATCTTCAAGACTTTCCCTATAATTAAAAGGGAAATCATGAAGCAATTTCTTCCCATGATTCTCTAACTCCATAAAATTATAAAACTAAAACCCTTTTTAAAACATAAAATGGAGAATTCCTTAATTGACTCTCTTTTTGGATCAATTTGAAGGGAATAGGAAAGAAAGTCCCATTCTTGTCACGTTTGCCAAAGAGAAATTTTGATCTCTTGGTCTCCAAGGTTTTCCTAAAAGAGAAGCAAGTCTTGAAGCAATGACTCTTATGATCTAATATTTCCATAAAAATTTAACTAGAAACCCCTTTGACAACTTAAAGGGAAAAACCTCTATTTGGTCAATTTCCCCATCAAAAGGCTAAATTTTTATCGGTTCATAAAAATGGGAGGAGAATAATCATCTCATGACATGTTGCCAAAAAGAAACTTGCACAACTCGATCCGGGGTCAAAATGCTCTCAAAAATTTGAGAAAAGCTCAATTTGAGCTATTTCCCCCAATTTGCCGATTTTGCTTTTGGCAAAAATCGAGAGTTGCATTTTTCTCATTGGAGAAAAGAGAAGAGAAGAAGTTTCTATCTTTCTTCTTTTCTTCTTTTCTTTTCTTTCTTTTTCCTTCTCTTTTCTTCTTCTCTTCCTTTCTTTCCATTCTTTCTTTCTTTTTTTTTTTTTGTGAGGATGCCCTGCTGCTGGGCAGCAGCTGCAAGCTGCTGCCCAAGCAGCAGAGCCTGCAGCTGCTGCTGCTGCTTGTAGCAGCAGCTGCTGCTGCAGCTCCAGCAGCTGCGCAAGGCAGCCATGCAGCCCAGGGCAGCAGCTGCAAGCTGCTGCCCAAGCAGCAGGGCCCACAGCTGCTGCAGCCCCCCATTTCCATTTTTTTTTTTTTTTTGTTTCCTTCCCCCTCGAGCCAAGAGAGAGAGAGAGAGGGAGAGAGAGAGAGAGAGTACAATACCTTCTCCTTCTCCTTCTTCTTCTTCTTCTTCTTCTTCTTCTTCTTCTTCTTCTTCAACTTCTTCTCTTTCTCTTCTTCTTCTCCTTCTTTTTCTTTCGTTCCTTCTTTCAGCTGAGAGAGGGAGAGAGTGTGAGAGAGGGAGGGTTTCAAGTGGAAGAGAGAGAGCATTTAGTTTTCTGTAGAGGGTGGTTGGGAAAAAAAAGTGAATTTACTTGTTTGCCCTTAGTTTCAAAAAAATTTCCAAAACTGCCATCATTCCTGCAGTTTTCTCCTGCAGAAAGAAAATTCGGATACCCCACTTTCTCCGCGTTTTCCCGTCAACTGGGAAATCGAAATTGTAATTTTTCTTCTCCCTTTTAATCTACAAATTTTTCTTAAGCTCTCCACAATTTCTTTTAAATTTTCGGGTCACTCTAAGCCCTCGAAAGAGAGCCCCGAAAAAGCTTCGCGATCAACTTCACTGTCAGAAACTGCAGTTTCAGAATTCACGAAGCATTTTTCTTCGCTTCGTTCTCCAATTTTCCTTTAATCGCTCACCTCGATTTTTCACCCCTTTTAATCAGAAAACTTTTGTGAGACACTCCACGATTTCTTTTAAATTTTTTGACTATTCTAAGTCTCCGAAACAGGGCTCCGAAAATGCTTCGTGATCACAAATTTCAGAAACTCCAGAATTTTGCCAAGTCCTCGGGGTTCAAGTCACTTTTCGATCCGATGCCCTTCGCGTCAGCCCGAAATACACCGAACTCGACTGTAATCATATTTAAAACACGCTACAAGTCTTCTCGCCGAATTTCGCCATTTTGCGAACTCGGCGAACTCGGGTCCAAATTTTGCAAACTTGAGGCTTCGCTTTTCCAACCACAACTCACTTTTCGACTCAACGGCTTTTGCGTTGATTCGAAACGCTTCTAACCCACTTGTAATCACATTTGAAATGTGTTACAAGTATTTTTACCGAGTTTTGCTATTTCGCAGAAATCGGTGCACTACAGTGCGGTCTTACCACCTCGTCAATGTAGGTTTGCGCTAGCCGATCTATGGTCCACGTCGTGTGGATAGGCAGAAAGTGGGCCGGTTTCGTCAGACGGTCCACTATGACCCGCATCGCGTCATGTCCTTGTTGCGATCGCGAAAAACTGGTTACAAAGTCCATGGTAATCCATTCCCATTTCCACTCTGGTATGGGCAATGGTTGTAGCTTTCCCGCCGGTCGCTGATGTTCCGCTTTCACCTGTTGACACACCAAACAATGCGCCACGAATTGTGTCACATCACTCTTCAATTTGGGCCACCAGAAGGTCTGGTTCAGGTCTTGGTACATCTTTGTACCTCCGGGGTGCGCAGTGTAGGGGGCACTATGCGCTTCCGTTAGAATTTCTTTCCTCAATTCTGGCACATTGGGCACGCAAATTCGCCCCCGAAACCTCATCACCTTATCTGTGCCAATCGTAAAATCCCCACCTTGCTCCGAGGGTATTCTATCTCGCATCAATTGTAATTGCGCGTCCGTTGTCTGGCCCTCCAAGATCCGCTCGATCAGCGTAGGCCTCACCTAATTAATTTTGTTGTAGTGTAGGTTAAGTAGGTGGTTGGTGAAATAGAATATTCTAAGGGATGAAATTAGTTAAAGGGGTAGATCTAACGGCATAAAACTTACAAGCACCAATTGCTTGGTACTTGTACAAGCATAGTAGCCGATCTCTCTCTCTCTCTCTACTACAACAAAATTTGGTTATAGGGACACATGTTTGTGACACTTTTGTATAAGTGTCCTATCTATATTCCATCTATATCCAAAATTATGTTATAGGGACACATTTTTGGGACACGTTATAAAAATGCGTCACTATACACCATAGCGACGGCACATATAGCAACACTTACAATAAGTGTCGGTATTTTTGTCAGCGACACTTTTTTTAGATTTTAGAAATACTTAAAAGTGTCGCTATAGCCTAATTTTGTTGTAGTGTCTCTCTCTCTCTCTCTGTCTCTCTCTCTCTCTCTCTCTCTCTCTCTCTCTCTCTCTCTCTTTATATACTTTTAAAAGTACAAGCTTATCCATACTTGTGAATTTTTCAATTTGTATTGGAATTTGTATAATTGTATTTTCTTTCTCTCTTATTAAATACTTTTACAATAATACGGATCTCAATACAAATAAACTCTACTATATATATATATATATATATATAGATAGACACACACACACACACACACACACACACCTAGGCTACTATATTTTTAATAGCACGCAACCGATTTGCTATCGACAGTATTCCACAGCCACTACAATAAAATTATGTTATAGCGACAGTTTTAAATATTTCTAAAATCTAAAAAATGTGTCGCTGGCAAAAATACCGACACTTATTATGAGTGTCGCTATATGTGCAATCATTAGGATGTAAAGCGACACATTATTATAACGTGTCGCAAAAATGTATCCCTATAACCTAATTTTGAATATTATATAAATAAAACACTTGCACAAAAGTATCACAAAAATGTATTCCTATAACTAAATTTTATTGTAGTGAGCCACCACAATAAAATTAGGTTATAAAGACACATATTTGTGACACTTTTATATAAATGTCTTATCTATATTCTATCTATATTCAAAATTAGGTTATAGGGACACATTTTTTAGACACATTACATAAATGTGTCGCTATACACCCTAGCGACGGCACATATAGCAACACTAATAATAAGTGTCGGTATTTTTGTCAGCGACATTTTTTTTAGATTTTAGAAACACTTAAAAGTGTCGCTATATCATAATTTTGTTGTAGTGAGCCTAGCTCTCTCTCTCTCTCTCTCTCTCTCTCTCTCTCTTTATATATATATATATATATATATATATATATATATATACAATAATACATATATAAAAAAATATTTTATAAAATATAAAATAATTAAATGTTATATATATATAATACTATTATAGCCATATTATTATGTAGAACACTTCAGTGTTATTATATAACATAGAGTAACAATATATTTAAATAATTAATGACAATTTCTTTTAGGATATTATATATTTAATATATTTATTATCTTGTATAATATTATTTTATATTATATGGTATATTATAGGATAATATATAAAATAAATTTATAAAAATAATAAATATAATATAATATAGCATAATACTAGCACTAGTTGTTGTAGTAGTAGTGATTAATAATAATAATAATAATAATAATAATAATAATAATAATAATAATAATAATAATAATAATAATGTGTATTATAAGATATTTTAGTATATCTTAAAATAATATATATAAGAAAAAAGCTAACCATATTGTTATATTAGTTTAATTATCTTTAATAAGCTACATATAGTATGAGAATAAATTTTTTCTCTAAATAAGTAAAATAATTATTTTCGAATTATTTAAAATAATCTGATTTGATGAAAATAATTATTTTTATTATTATTATTTTATAGTGTATGGTTGAATAATAAGAATAACTTTTGTAATTCTCAATTTATCATGAAACCAAAAGGGGTCTGCTAAATTACATTCTACGGCATCACAAAATTTCCGAGAACCTTCTCTTGGAGCTGAATTGCAACATGTCAAAAGTTCAAGGATTCTTCGAGCATCATATATATTTTTCAAATTGTTACTACAGAACTAGAGATGCAGCACCATTTGAATTTCAACATCTCCTACTCTAATATCATATAAATTAAGTAATTTAGAAAGGTATAACTATTACAAAATGATGTTTATAGTAATTTTTATTGAACTGTAGATTTTGGTTCAGGAGTCCAATCAATCAAATTCAGTTTGATTCAAAAAGAGCTGGATTGATATATTCGAAAGAAAATATATTCCACTTGATAAGTGCGTATCAAATTGTCAAATGGACACACTGAAAGGCTTATCTACGGCGTGTGGGACTTGGAGTTTATGAAATTAAGAGTTTAATGGAACTTAAACTCAATATCTCTACTTTGATACTAATTAATAATGCAATCCACCATAAACACTGAAAAAATTAATATATATAAATATTTTCATATACAATATTCAGCAATAACTATTTTTAACTGAACCAAACCAATCAAACTCGGTTTAAATAGACAAGAACTCAACAATTCCATCGAAAAGGGAATGTATCCAACCTGATAATTGTGAATCAAATTGTCGAATTTGACACATCAGAAATCTCATGGGGATGCTTTTTATTTTTTCGGTAATACGCTTTTCTGATCTCTCCCCATCATTCTACATTGTTCACTGGTCCTCTCAAAAATATATTCTTTTCCCACAATCATAAAAGGTAAAATAAAATAAAGAGGAATATATTCTTTGCTGAATTGAGAGGGAAATTTTGAATTAATCTACGCCTTTTTTGTGGCATACTTTGCTACTTCTTCCTTTTCTTCCTCTACGCTATAGATAAGAATTGATGTCATGTTGCCGTGTTTAGTGAAAAAGGTACAAGGACTTTTTTTTTTTTTTTTTTTTTGGTTTGTAATTAGTATGTAATATTGTTGCAAGTAAAGCATTTTATTTCCATCTGGAATAATAAAATATTATTTTTTAACGGCTTTAATTTTTAAAAAAAGTGATGACACAATATATGATATAAGAGCAAGAGTTTTTTTAGTGCAATTATTTAATTTAAATACATATTTTGGGTCTATTGAAATGTTTTTCGTTTGCCAACTCATTAACAGCATAAAGAAGATACCTTCCAACATATATAAAAGTAAGTAATTAAGGATCTGTTTGGTTTGCTTCATCCATCTCATTGAAAATGTGAAATGAAATTTAAGATTCCCTAATTAAGATGATATTTATTACGAAAATAATTAATCAATTTGATTATTTAGGAGTGGTGAGTTTGTTACACTATTTAAGGCCAGTAATTTATTTTTTTCCAAAAATGATATTACAAGTGACGGGCATTTTTTTTTGAAAATCCACATGATAAGATACTATTCGTGGAGTAGAGCATATATATTTTCAAAAATATAAATCTAATTATATTTGTAAATTTTTTATTATTAAATTTGTATTGAGATTTGTATTATTGTATGTTTTTTTTTTCTTTAATTGACTTTATAATAGCACAAATCTCAATATAAATTCAATGATAAAAAATCCGCAAGTATAATTTGGCTTGTCCTTTTGAAAGTATATAAACTCTACTCCTATTTTTGTGAGACGGCTAAGTCTTCTATCCCAGAGAGGTTGTAATCCTATAATTATTCATTTTTAAGAGTTAATCAATTTAAACCCTCTCCTAGTGTTGAAACAAAAATTTTGAGTTTTTGTAGTGAAAAAAAAAAAGAGAAAGAAAAATGATGAGATTAGTAGAGAAAAGCTGGCCCCTTGATAAGAAAGTTATAGTATTACAAATGAGATGAATTACTGTAGACAACGTATGACTCTAGAGTGTGGTACTTTGATTAGTAAATTTTAATTTATTATAATTTTTAGCTCAATTTTTTAAAAATTATTATAATAAATAAAATTTCACAACTCAATTTAATTAATTAAATATTAACAAATATTATTATTAATATAGAAGTGATATATATATATATATATATATATATATATATATATAACATCTTAATAATTATATATCGTATAATCAATCATAATATTTTTCATATTATTTTTACATTAATAATTTGCCACTATATAACCAAATAAATTAGATTGCAAAAAAAAAAAAAAAAAAAAAGATTTATTACACTAAATTAAAGTGTGAGAATTTAACTCCAAAAGTGTAATTTACCCTTAGTCTTATTAATTTGCTGAAGGAGTGTTAAAATTTTCCACGTCAATCGGTCTTAATCTGTTCATACAACGCCCCAAGCGTGAAGAAAAAGCTAACAGTGCCCACCCAGATTACCTCTTTTAGCATTATTTCTCTTCTATAAATAGTGAGCGCCGCAACTGCAACTGCAACTGCAACTGCATCTGTGTGTAGCCAAAAACATTATCTCCCCTCGTGCGCCCCAAAACACAGAGAAACAAAACACAAAAAAAAAAAAAAAAAAAAAATGTCTGATTTTGATATCCCCATAAGTGATGACATAGTCCAAAACATCACCGACATCACCAATGCAGAAAATTGGAAAGAGACCTGGAAAAATCTGAAGAGCAACACCACTACGCTGGTATATAATACATTCTTCGATCCTAATTATGAAATTCTCTATATTTCGAAAATGCTTTATATTTTCCATATGAAAGGAAATATAAAATTTTACTGTAAAACTAAGGTAGTGAGACGTGGAGTTGAAAAAACTGTACTTAATCACCCAGTAATCTTATTTTTTATTTCACCACAAAAATTTTGTGATAAGGTGATTATTATTATTATTATTTTTGGGAAAATTATAGAATGACATGTATCATTTTATTATTTTGTTTAATCAGTAGGTTTTTACGGTAAAATAAAAATAAAACTATAGATAGTTAAATTAATGCTACTTTAATTTGAAATTATCGAGCTGCAAAATAGAAATATGCTAAAGCAGGCGAAGACAAATTGAACTTTGTCCTTTTTTAATTTCCGTTTAAGCGATTCATGTTAAGCTTCTTATCAAGATACAAGATGACAATCTCGAGTTGGGATCAAACGACATAAGTGTAAATTACATAAGTTTTTACGCAAGTGTATTTAGAAAATCTAAAATTAAGATTTAAACTATTAAATATGATCAAACATATTTAAAATAGATACTCAAAAAGTTTCATAAATTTCTATGAATAAAGTTGTATTAATTAAAACCAACGATTTGGAATTTCTAAGAAAGTACAATATTGAGAACTCAAGAAATATATATATATATATATCTCCAAAAATTATAAAAGTCTCTTTTGTTTTGTAAATCACTTTTAGTGGTTTAGATTTTTATTTTAAAACTTTTATGATTGGAATTTAGCTTGTGTAACAAGTGTGAAATTTGTGTTACAAATTCACGAACACGGGGATCTTATGTATTAGTGGATTCATTGCAATTCATATGATCGGTATCATGGTATGCATGTTGCCAGATTGTGCTCGATTTCACGGCACAGTGGTGCGGGCCGTGCCGCTTCATCGAGCCGGCAGTCAAGGAGCTGGCAGTCAAGTTCAAGGACGTGAACTTCTACAAGATCGACGTCGACAAGCTGGAAGTAAGCAATTGCCTTCTTAATTTGCCAAATTAGTTCCCTAGGGTTAGGGTTAGGTAAAGAATTGTCGCTCTGCATGCAAGGTGCATATATATATATATATACTGGTGCACCTTTCGGCACATATATGTATCCTATTTGCGTGCTCCATAGATATTTGTAGTCAGACCGTACTGATTGGCATGGCAATTCTTGTGATTAGGGCTAGGGCTAGATGCATGTGGTTTATTGATCTAGGGTTTGTTGGCAGGACGTGGCGACGAAGTGGAAGGTGAGGGCGATGCCGACCTTCATCCTGGTCCAAGGCGGGCAGGAGGTGAGCAGGGTTGTCGGCGCAAAGAAGAATGAACTTGAGAGGAAGATCAATCAGGCCCTACCGGCTCCAAAGCCCTAATTAAGTGTTTACTTGTCTTATCGGTGTTCGAATTCTCTGCAGACGCATGTGCAGAATGTTTTTTTGCATTTACTGGTTCATTCGACACGTCCACCGGAAGTACAGACTGATCTCTACTGCCGACAGTGATCAACTAATCGGCCATCTGGCAGTTGAGATCCTCCGCTCTGTATTTTCTGTAGATTGGTTGAATCAGGTGTGCAGAAAAGTTCTACTTTTGTGGCCAGAGAAGATATATAATAATCATGCCGTATAGAATCATATGTTATTGGGTCTCTATCTAATTAACTTAATTGTGTGTTGCTATGGAGTAGTTAAGGCTGCGAGACTGTACTGTTACAATACTTTGTAATAATTTGGTAATAAATGTATACGCATAAATAAATGTTTGACTCTTAATTTCGGGGTTTTGAGTGTCTTAAATCGCCTATTTGATCTTGCATTCTTTGGCTACATACACATATGATTAATTACAAATTTTGTTCTTCAATTTTCATGAAGATTTCATTTTCGCCTTTTAGAGATTCAATCAAACATTTTAGTCCCGAGAGTTTAATTTTATCTCAATTTCGTCCTTAAGTGTTTTTTTTTAAAAAAAAATTAATAATTCAGTGACCGCTATTTGGTCTTAATTATTTTTAATTTCACATGTAGAGCTTCAAATATGATAAAGCCAAGTTTGAGCACCGCGCCGACAACGGCACTCTTTTGAAATAATTGCTTATAAAGGGGGTAAACATGCATTCGGCTCATTTGTATATCAGCTATTCACAGCTAATACTATATAGAGCTTGAAACAAGAGAATTGAAAAATTTTGTATATATTATTTATCTAAATTCATTCTCTTATATAGAGAGAAGTAAAAAATTTAAGAACAGAATTGTATCCTGTTATATAAAGAAAATATGGTAATATATTATAACAATATATATGGTAACATACCATGTAAAGAAAGGTAATATACCATAACAATAGAGAAATATATATGGTAGTATATATACCATGTAAAGAAAGTAAAATATATGGTAATATAAATATTACAATCCTAACAAAGAAATAATATATAGGGTAATAATATATATGGTAACACTCCCCAGCAAACTTATGGGTTAAACACCGAGAGTTTGGACAAAAAAAATTAATGTCGTTGTGTGGTATGAGACTTTGTGAAAAAATCAGCAAGTTGGAGGCGAGATGATACAAATGGCAAGGCAAGTGTGCCATTAAGATAATGATGTCGAACGAAATGGCAATCAATTTCAATATGTTTAGTGCGTTCATGAAATACTGGATTATTAGCAATCTTGATTGCACTTTGGTTGTCACAATTTAGAGGTGTCGGAGTAGAACAAGTAACGCCAACATCACTAAGAAGACGACGAAGCCAAACAATCTCAGAAGCCGCAGTAGAGATAGCACGATACTCAGCTTCAGCACTGGATTTGGAGACAATATTTTGTTTCTTTGCTCGCCATGAAATAAGAGAATCACCAAGAAAAATGCAATAACCCGCGGTAGATCGGCGATCAGTATGGTCCCCAGCCCAATCAGCATCAGAATAAGCTCAAAGTTCAAGTTTCGAGATGGAAGAAAAGAAAAGACTTTGATTAATAGTACCACGAAGATAACGAAGAATGCGAAGAACGGCAGCATAGTGAACAGAAGTTGGTTCTTGAACAAACTGGCTTACTATGTGGACGGCATAAGCAATATCTGGACGAGAGATAGTGAGATAAACGAGAGCTCCAACCAATTCTCGATAGCGTGTGGGATTTGGAAGCGGCTCACCTATGGTAGGAGTTAGTTTCTGATGGAGCTGCATCGGAGTATTGACTGTGGTCATTGTCAGTAAGACCGGCACGAAGGATATGAGATCTTCTGTATACTTTCGTTGAGATAGCAAATAGCCTTTAGGACCGTAGGCTAGCTACTTCAATAACTAGGAAATAACGAAGGGGCCCGAGATCTTTCATTTCAAATTGACGGTTAAAGTAAGACTTGATAAATTGTATGAAATTGGGATCATCACCAGTGATGATCATATCATCAACATAAAGAAGTAAAACAGTAATATCACGAGCAGAAGAGTGAATGAATAACGCATGATCATTTTCACTTTGATGAAAACCTGTAGAAATAACGGCACCCGAGAACTTCTCAAACCAAGCGCGAGGAGCTTGTTTAAGACCATATAATGCCTTGCGAAAAGTAAGCATATATGGCCAGGTGGGTGATTAAGGCCAGGAGGTGGTTGCATGTAAACTTCTTCATGAAGATCACCATGTAAAAAAGGCATTTTTAACATCAAGTTGATACAACGGCCATCCACGAGAAGCAGCAACAGCTATAAGTACGCGAACAGATGTCATTTTAGCAACTGGAGCAAATGTCTCCTCGTAATCAATGCCATACTCTTGAGTAAAACCACGAGCAACTAAGCAAGCCTTATACCGATCAATAGAGCCATTAGACTTTGTCTTAATTTTGTAGATCCATTTATAGCTGATTGGAACCTTTCTTGGAGGAAGGGGAACAAGTTTCCAAGTGCCAGTGTGATGAAGAGCCTTAAGTTCTTCAGACATAGCATCTTGCCACTCAGGAATGGCAACAGCTTGGCGGTACGTTCGGGGTTCCTGATGAGTATGGATAGTAGCAAGAAAGGTATGAAATTGTGGAGAAAGAGAATGTGAGGTAATACAACCAAAGAACCTTTTAGGCTGGCGTTCTCGAAAAGGATAACGACGCACAGATGTCGGAGGATCGTCGATTGGAGCTTCGATGGAGGGGGCTATCACAAGGTGCATGTACTTCAGTGTCATCTGCAGGAGAAGTGACAGGAGAGAGAATTTTCTTGGAAAAATGAATCATTCAAAAAGGAAAGATCAACATTGTGGGATGATGATGTTGCAGTGGCTGGTACGGGTTGGGCATAATAGGGAAGGTGCTCAAAGAAAATCACATCACGAGAAATTCGAAGACGTCTCGTGTTGGGATCATAGCAGCGATACCCTTTATGCTCGAGGCTATACCCTAGAAAGATACAAATAGCAGATTTAGGTGATAATTTAGTTCGTTCGTGAGGAGGTCGCAGGACAAGACAAGTGCAACCGAAGACGCGGAAGTGATCATATAAGAGAGGTTTGGCAAACAACCGCTCACTAGGAGAGACACCTGATAGGACACTAGAAGGCATAATATTGATTAAGAAAACAACAGTATTAACGTCATCAACCCAAAATTGTTGTCACGCCCCGGCGTCGAAACTGCGACCCGGGCTCGCCAACAGATCCGCCGCCCATACGGGAAGCCCGTATAGACGAAGCGACTAACCTGCAAAAGAGCATCTATACTATGCAGATATCAGAGCTCAAAGTAAAACTGCTAGAAATAAAAACTATATACAACACAAGTCCTCACCAAAAGTACAAAAGTCACTCGAGCAGAAGAAAATAAATACAACTCTAAACCTCACTACAAAGTTCTCTCAACAGGAACTCTCAAAAGTAATAAGGGTACATCTACTCTCTGGACGACGACTGGTGGGGAACTATCTCGCGACTCCCTTACCTCGATCAGAAGAAGCAGCAACAGGAGCAGCAGGAACCGGAGTAGAAGTCCCTGTGGGAAAATACACCACGACGGGTGTGAGAACTACGTCCCAAGTAGTTCTCAGTGGGTGCCGCCAACAAGCCCGACGGTCTGCCCACTAAGTCTACTAGAGGCATAAAGTAACAATATAAAACTGAAATGAAAGGCTGGAAAAGTAACTCAACAGCTACTATGCCTCTATCTAGATGCTCAAGAAAAGGGACAGATGAAACATGATGCATCTACTAACACACACAGTAAACTCACCAAATCTAAACTGACTGCCTCAAAGGGTCCAGTCAAACCTGCGCCCACCTACTGCCGCACATCCTCAACAGGACGGGTCTACCGTAGGGTGTCCTTGACTGCCGCTAACTGGGCCAGTCAGAGGGACGGCGTCGACAAGTCGCGATAACAAGTAACAGGCCCAACTCCGGAGTGGCTCTCGAGGGGAGCGACCCCACCGAGGAAAGTATCCGCGTATCTCTGTCGAGCTCAAATATGGCTCATGCAGGCTATAGTCCAAACCACGATCAACAAGATCGACCAACAACACCAACTCTCAACCACAAGCTGGAAGTCACACAGCTGGGGCCACTGTCCACCAGACGGCTCCCACAACAGAACACTAAACTCTCCAGAAAGACCGACACCATAAGGGTTCGGAAACCCGATAGACCGGTGCTAAGAACCCTATCAAACAAGAACAGACTCTAGGCTCGGACTATCGAAGTTCCCGATCCCTTATAGTTCGGGAAAGCAAAACACAGTACAACCCGCAGAAGACACCAACAGGGCCCGAAAGTCCCGGGAGACCTACACCTACAACCCTATCAAACAAGAACAGGTTCCAGGCTCGGCCCCCGTGGCTTTCGTCCCGACAGAGGAATGACTCCTAGAACCCAGACCACTCGAATCCTTTCGAGTGGGGAGATTTACCGGAAAAGGTGACATTTGTTATTGAAAATTAATTTGATCTGGAAGAAATCCATATTTAATGATTTTAGTTCTTTTTAGAAAAACAGTTAGAAAACAAGTGTTTTACCCAAACCCCGAAGGGCTGATGCCTTTGTCCAATCAAACAAGAACAGACTCCAGCGGCCCTTCGATGTTTGGGAAGAAAACATTGGTAGCCTAAAATCATGTATATGTCAAAAAGAGTTCTGGGTTCTAGGTCCGGCTAACACTAGTAAACTACTGCCACTAACACAGTGGCGACGACCCAAACAGGGGAAAACAAGATCTCTCGGGTCCACCATTTACCCCAAACGGTTCCCGATACAGACAAGCGAACCACTACATCTACCAGACTCCACTCTGCTCCCAAGCACGAGTGCAATGCATCCCACACTAAAAAGTCCCGACCGCTCGGCCCACTACCCGGGCGAGGATAACACTAAGTCCAGGAATGAAACATAAAGTGTGGATGTCTAAGCATAAATAACCCTAGCCCAAGTGAGGGTTTTCTACTAGTCTGGTTACACATGCAACATATGACGGGGGTGCTAGGTCAGGTTCCAAGATAACAAATATTTAACATGATAGAAGGAAGCAAGAGATCACAAGATCGACAGATAAAACATGGAACAACAATTCCTACACTCTAGCATGCTACCCAAGTCCAATCACTATCATGCAAGATTCTATATCAATAGAATTAGAGCACAGTCCATAGATCTTGAAAGCAAGCCACCCACCTGAAAACGCTAACTGTCCGGAGCCGTACAGCTGAGAAAACCAGGAAAATAACCACTCAAGGTCCAACAGGTCCAGCACAGCCCACAATCCCTCCTGGGTACAACATAAGGCTACAGTTACACTTTAAATCCAATAAAATCCAGGTTTTACAAATCTGCTGGGAACAGTCCACTTACTGCGAAATTTTCACCTGTAAAACGAACTCCAAAAATGATATCCAGGAGCTACGACTGACACCCCCAGAATTTGGATTAGTCCTCTATATAAATGATATAATAGGACTAAATCTCTAACCCGGCTATAGCATTTCGGATGGTAGCAAAATCCAAGAGGAACATGAGAGTTAAGCGTGCTAGAGCTAGAGTAGTTCTAGGATGGGTGACCCCCTGGGAAGTGGGGCGTCACAGTTGGTATCAGAGACATTCACCAGCCGGAAATGTGAGATGAGTCTCGGCTGAGCCAGGGTTATAAAGCGGGTAGAGCGAGGCTCCCCGGCTAATGACCGTTGTGGGTGGAGTGCAGCTCCCCACAAGGTCGGCTAAGGCTAGCGAGACGAGTCTCACATCGCCTGGTGCTTGTGAGTGTGCTTGAGCCTGACGTGGACGTCAGGGCTTAAAGGGGGGAAGAATGTGACACCCCCAGAATTTGGATTAGTCCTCTATATAAATGATATAATAGGACTAAATCTCTAACCCGGCTATAGCATTTCGGATGGTAGCAAAATCCAAGAGGAACATGAGAGTTAAGCGTGCTAGAGCTAGAGTAGTTCTAGGATGGGTGACCCCCTGGGAAGTGGGGCGTCACAGTAGATAACAGATATTTAACAGGCGGTAGGAAGTAGAAGAGATCAACGATCAACCGATAAAACAAGGAATAATAACATTCAACTTCTAGCAGTTTTACTTTGAGCTCTGATACCACCTAATCTGTCACGCCCCGGCGTCGAAACTGCGACCCGGGCTCGCCAACAGATCCGCCGCCCATACGGGAAGCCCGTATAGACGAAGCGACTAACCTGAGTGGACTGTTATATCAGGACTGCGACCCGGCGTCGAAACTGCGACCCGGGCTCGCCAACAGATCCGCCGCCCATACGGGAAGCCCGTATAGACGAAGCGACTAACCTGCAAAAGAGCATCTATACTATGCAGATATCAGAGCTCAAAGTAAAACTGCTAGAAATAAAAACTATATACAACACAAGTCCTCACCAAAAGTACAAAAGTCACTCGAGCAGAAGAAAATAAATACAACTCTAAACCTCACTACAAAGTTCTCTCAACAGGAACTCTCAAAAGTAATAAGGGTACATCTACTCTCTGGACGACGACTGGTGGGGAACTATCTCGCGACTCCCTTACCTCGATCAGAAGAAGCAGCAACAGGAGCAGCAGGAACCGGAGTAGAAGTCCCTGTGGGAAAATACACCACGACGGGTGTGAGAACTACGTCCCAAGTAGTTCTCAGTGGGTGCCGCCAACAAGCCCGACGGTCTGCCCACTAAGTCTACTAGAGGCATAAAGTAACAATATAAAACTGAAATGAAAGGCTGGAAAAGTAACTCAACAGCTACTATGCCTCTATCTAGATGCTCAAGAAAAGGGACAGATGAAACATGATGCATCTACTAACACACACAGTAAACTCACCAAATCTAAACTGACTGCCTCAAAGGGTCCAGTCAAACCTGCGCCCACCTACTGCCGCACATCCTCAACAGGACGGGTCTACCGTAGGGTGTCCTTGACTGCCGCTAACTGGGCCAGTCAGAGGGACGGCGTCGACAAGTCGCGATAACAAGTAACAGGCCCAACTCCAAAAATTCTGATAAAAATACCACGGCGATCCTCGCGTCGATAGCTTCGAAACGGGTACCTGCACGTCCAATTCCGAGCACCGTAGGCCAAGTTACAAATTCCACAATATCGGTGCGCACAATCCCCAAAACCATTCAACTGTAAACTCTTGTACAGATAAAAGGAACAGTGTATACCTTCGGGAAGGTCTCCAAAAATTCCAAGAAAAATCCACGATGATCCTCGCGTCGAGTAGATGAAAAAAGTCTATAAGCACGTCTTGATCCGAGACTCGTGCGCGAAGATCTCCTCAAAAGAAGGTGCTGCCCTCACCAAAATCTCACAGCAAAAAGGGTCCCAATGAGCACGAGAAACACCTCGAAAAACGTGAAATCTGAAAATGTCCGAGAAACCCAAAATCGTAGCCTCACCTGTTACGAATCCAGCAGCGAAGAAATCGCTCGAAAAGATCGTCGGAGTAGACCAGGGGAGCTAAAACACTGCTGCTGCGCCGAAGAAGAACACAGGAACCACCACGTCGCGCCGCGCCGTAAAATAGAGAACCTCGGGATGCGTGCCCATAAAATCCCAAAACTTTGCAGGTGGATCCAGAGCTTGAAGATGAAGAATTCTTCTTAAGGTTGCTCGGGCAGAGGAGGCTCGAAAAGAGGAGAAAAGGGGAGAAGAAAGAGGCTCGGCTGCTATTAAAGGCCCCAAAAAACAAATGAAGAAATACCAAAAATGTCCCAAGTTTCGGGCGGCTACAGTGCAGCCCAGCCCAGAATTCGGGCGGCTACAGTGCGGCCCAGCCCGAATTCGGGCGGCTACAGTGCAGCCCGGCCCGGCCGGTTTCGGGCGCGCACAGTGCGGCCCG
This sequence comes from Tillandsia leiboldiana, assembly GCA_029204045.2. Taxonomy (NCBI): domain Eukaryota; kingdom Viridiplantae; phylum Streptophyta; class Magnoliopsida; order Poales; family Bromeliaceae; genus Tillandsia; species Tillandsia leiboldiana. The sequence continues at coordinate 229,758 of CM055065.1, forward strand.
GCCCGGCCCAGCCCGCACACGGGATCCGGCCGGACGCTTGCTTGGTCCGACCCGCGCCGGCGCCCGCCACGTGTCCCCCGAACACGCCGCAGCCGTGCAAGCCGCCACAGGGAGCGCCACGTGTCCCCCGCCCGCGTCAACGCAGTGGGTGGCGCCCGCGAATCAGCGGGCGCCACGTGGCACCGCCCACGACGCCCGCGCCTGCCCCGCGTACGGCCACCTGCCCCGCGCGCTGCGTGGACCGCGCGCTCATGCGCCCGCCAACCGGGTGCCGCCACGTGGCGCGCCCCCGGTCCACGCCACCCCGCGCACTCCCACAGACCGAGCGCACCAGAGCCGCCCAATCGGGCGCTGCCACGTGGACACCTGCCGGTCCACGCGCCTCCCGGTGCACCCCGGTCCATACCCAAGCGCTCCGTGGACCCAGCCGCGTGCGCCGGCCAATCCGGGCCTGCCACGTGGCACCCCCGCCGGTCCACGGCTCCCCCATGCACCAGAAATCCAGTAAATTTTCCGGGAGTCCGTTTTTGGGCATCCGGACTCAGAATTTGGCAAACAAAAAGCCATTTTCAAGCGTTTTTCCGCGCTGAATCCATTTCCGCTGTCTATTTGGCCTAAATCTTTTTTTCAAAATTCCGGCAAACCCAGCCGAAAGCCAACACAGCTAATAAAACCTTACAGGGTCCATATGTGGCATCCCATTGATGCACCATGGGCCAAATACACCAACAACAGGTGTTCTAACAGTGGATCCATCGGAAAATGCTGCATGGGGTTCGGGGGTCCTACATCCTCCCCCACTAAAAGGAAGTTTCGTCCCCGAAACAAAAACACGCCACAACAATAAAACCAAAACAATCAAAACAACCAAGAACGCAACGCTAAACTAACAAGAAAGATACGGCTCCACCAGCAGGAAAGACATCAACTCCAACCCTCAATTTAGAAAACAGCTGAAATTAGCGAAAAGTCCGAAAATTTCGAAAAATCAGTGCCTTCGCCCCAATCAAACAAGAACAGGTTCGGGCACTGTCTCCATTTCTGGAGCAATCTTTCGAAGTTTTCGTCCTGCTCGTAAATTTCAGTACAAGGTGAGAAAAGGGGGAGAAGTGTTGGTGTCATTCCTACTGTGGCCACAAAAGGAAGCTATCACTAACCGAGACTCCTGAGGACATAACCACTAGTCCTAACATCAGGTCTGCTCCCGAGGTGGCGTCTGTCCACAGTCGCTGTAGCGCATGCTGTTGGGAGGATACGCCGACAATCCGAGAAAACGAACTCCTCCAGTCCAACTCGCAGAAGGATAACAGCTTTCATTCCATCGTCAGTCGTAGCACAGCACCGCACCAATCAGTCCAACCTGGGTGCTCAATCCAAGTCCTGGAGCTGCCAATCTGTCACATCAGCCGGTGAAGTCCCAAGTCTCAACTGCACTGATCATACACCGCGATCCTCCTCTACTCAAAGGATACTGGGAAGAATCCAATCGCTAAAACATGTAGCAGAAATTCCTAACCCATACCCATGCAAGGATGCCGATGCAGATACTCAACTAATAAAGCAGGAGAATGCAGCGGTAACAAAATGCTCAACTCAGCTAACAGAAATAAAATCATACCTGCCGCAGTACGATCCGCTGCCGGGGTGTCCTCCAACAGGGCTGCATAAACCCGTCCACTGGGTGCTGCAGGTCGCCGTCCCGTCTGTCCCGACGTCGTGGCCCACTCTGTCCGCTGGTGTGCCGGAGGGGTTCCCGCTGCATGGATGGGCAAGGGGGGTGCTGTCGCAATCGGCCGCACTGACAAAATGGCCTGGGGGCAAGCTGCGCGGAAATGTCCCAACTCTCCACAGAGGAAACACCGCCCCTGTCTCTGATCACACTGCGACGGTGGATGAGGCCCGCCACAGATGACACACCGCTCCTGCCGCTGCTGCCGATACCGCTGATGCTGCTGCTGCTGGGGCTCACCAGATCTCCGGCGCCTACGAAACCCACGACCCTCAGGATGAGATCGTGGAGGTCTCGGAGGTCCCTGCCCGCTCGTCTGCCCCTCATCACCCGGTGCTGGGCGCTTCGCCCCAGGAATCACTACGGGGGCTAGAGCCACCTCTGACATCACTGCCTCTCCAGACTCAATATATAACGCCTGCTCCATCGATGCCTCCAAAGTCTGTAATCTGCGTGAGCGAACAAGCTGATAAATATCCCGGCGCAGCCCCCGCTCGAACATGTAGATCCGGTGAGACTCGTCCCTGGCCACGTGAGGCATACTAGCCAACAGCTGATTGTATTCGGCTATGTATGCATTCACGGGCCGATCTCCCTGGCGGAGATTTCTCAGCTGCTCCTCCAATCTCTGGCGAACACTCTCAGGAAAGAAGGCCCCTAACAGAAGTCTGCGGAACTCCGCCCAGGGAAGAATCTGCGTCCCAGGCGGGACCAGCAGGCCGCACACGCCGCCACCAAGCCTCGGCGTTGCCCTCCAAGTAGTGTGTAGCCAAAAAGACTCGAAATCGATCATCAACGAACAAACTCTCAAAATGACGCTCCATGGCCGTGATCCAAGACTCTGCCTCCCACGGCTCAGCACTCATACCAGAAAAACGGGGTGGATCAAACCGGCGGAACCTCATCAACAGATCCACCACCGCACTCTGCTCAGCCAAAGTCAAAGGTCCCATCGATCCAGGCGGGTGGTATGCTAGAAACCGGCTCGACAGGAATAGCCGGCGCTGACGGGACCACAGGGGGGCCACAGCTGGCGAAGAAGGCACAGGCGAACACACAGGGGGTGCTACCACAGGCTGCGTCCTCTGCTCTAAAAGAAGCATCATCCGACCAAAGGCCTCCTCCTGGCGCCGAGAAGCCTCCTCCTGGCGCTGAGAAGCCTCCCCCTGGCGCTTTGCACCGCCTCAGACAACTGGGCCAACTGAGCCCGAAGCTCCTGCACCTCACTCTGCTGACCCTGTGCTGGCTCCTCCTGCCCAGGCTCATCGGAGGGAAAAGGCTGAGAACGCTGTCTGCACCCCGCGTCGGGGACGCATCGTGCCCACCTGCAACACACATGGAAACATCAGGACAGTACCAAACAACACACGACCCAATCCAGCGAAAGTCTAGGACATGTCATCCATTCCCTAGCATTATGTTGTCTGCAGCCAACATAATCGCTTAGGAGAATAAACATGCCAGTCACTCATCCCATCCCTTGGGAGAGGTAAAAACTCAATCAGGACTCTCGCTAACAGTCACGACTCTCACGTAGTCATCCTAATGTCCAACCACAAGCCTAGGGTTTCTAAGTCCATAATGACCTACAACCTAGGCTCTGATACCACCTAATCTGTCACGCCCCGGCGTCGAAACTGCGGACCCGGGCTCGCCAACAGATCCGCCGCCCATACGGGAAGCCCGTATAGACGAAGCGACTACCTGCAAAAGAGCATCCTACTATGCAGATATCAGAGCTCAAAGTAAAACTGCTAGAAATTAAAAACTATATACAACCAAGTCCTCACCAAAAGTACAAAAGTCACTCGAGCAGAAGAAAATAAATACAACTCTAAACCTCACTACAAAGTTCTCTCAAAGGAACTCTCAAAAGTAATAAGGGTACATACTACTTCTGGACGACGACTGGTGGGGAACTATCTCGCGACTCCCTTACCTCGCATCAGAAGAAGCAGCCAGCAACAGGAGAGCAGCAGGGAACCGGAGTAGAAAGAAGTCCCTGGGGAAAAATACACCACGACGGGTGTGAGAACTACGTCCCCCAAGTAGTTCTCAGTGGGTGCCGCCAAAAGCCCGACGGTCTGCCCACTAAGTCTACTAGAGGCATAAAGTAACAATATAAAACTGAATGAAAGGCTGGAAAAGTAACCTCAACAGCTACTATGCCTCTATCTAGATGCTCAAGAAAAGGGACAGATGAAACATGATGCATCTACTAACACCCCACAGTAAACTCACCAAATCTAAATGACTGCCTCAAAGGGTCCAGCAAACCTGCGCCCACCTACTGCGCAAATCCCACAGGACGGGTACGTAGGGTGTCTTGCTGCCGTAACTGGGGCCAGTCAGACGGGACGGCGTCGACAAGTCGCGATAACAAGTAACAGGCCCAATCTCCAAAACTTCTGATAAAACTTACCACGGCGATCCTCGCGTCGATAGTTCGAAACGGGTACCTGCACGTCCAATTCGAGCACCGTAGGCCAAGTTACAAAATTCCACAAATATCGGTGCGCACAATCCCAAAAACCATTCAACTGTAAACTTTGTACAGATAAAGGAACAGTGTATACCTTCGGGACAGGTCTCCAAAAATTCCAAGAAAAATCAACGATGATCTCGCGCGAGTAGATGAAAAAAAGTCTATAAGCACGTCTTGATCCGAGACTCGTGCGCGAAGATCTCCTCAAAAGAAGGTGCTGCCCTCACCAAAACTCACAGCAAAAAGGGTCCCAATGAGCACGAGAAAACACCTCGCAAAACGGAAATCTGAAAATGTCGAGAGAAACCCAAAATCGTAGCCTCACCTGTTACGAATTCACTAGCAGCGAAGAAATCGACTCTGAAAAAAGATCGCGGAGGTAGACCAGGGGAGCTAAAACACTGCGCTGCGCCGGAAGAAGGAACACAGCAGGAAACCACCACGTCGCGCCGCGCCTTAGAAAATGACCCGAGAACCTCGGGCCAATGCCGTGCCCATAAAAGACCCAAACTTGCAGGTGGTCCAGAGCGTGAAGATGAAGAATTCTTTTCTTAAGGTTGCTCGGGAAGAGGAGGCTCGAACAAGAGGAGAACAGGGGAGAAGAAAGAGGCTCGGCTGCTATTAAGGCCCCAAAAAACAAATGAA